>JAEQBA010004315.1:0-30612 GCA_019434445.1 Phalangium opilio | reverse complement strand
CTTATACTACTACACATGCGCGCAGGATAGATACTAAGTTACTAACACAAGTACTTGTAGTTATTGAAGCTAAAATACAATTTTAGACAACCGTTATTGCTTTTCATGACTTACCTTACGTTTGCCTGTTAAAGTCCAAAGTTTAAGTAATTAGCCTTATTCCTGATCAGCGCCACCTATCCATAGCGGCGACTTTGAGAACTACTGTAATCGGCAAGCCAATCAGATCAGATGTCGCTAAAATCTGGTGACGTCATTTTTGGTAAGACCCCGACGTCACCAGATTTTAGCAGCATCTGATTGGCTTGCCGATTACAGTAGTTCTCAAAGTCGCCGCTATGGATAGGTGGCGCTGATCAGGAATAAGCTACGCTAATTAAGTACTTAACGATCAAGTTTATGTTGGAAATGTTTTGAGCACTTACCGATCAATTTTGTTGTTCCTTTTTCGTCGTTAGTTGAACTAAAGTTAAAACTAACTTTATAGGACAAAAGTTTTATGTGTAATGAATGTGGGAAATCATTCGCCATCTTGGTGGATTTTCAACGACACGTTCAAGCTCATTTGAATGACGCTAGTTAGTGAATTTATAGTAGTGACAATTGAAGCAGCTTGAATAGACAATTGCATTGCGTTCGTTACGTCACAGAGATAGGAGAACTTAAATAAAAGACATTTTGGAGGCGCTAATTGCACCATAAATAAAAGTGTTTGATTTGATGTATTTAATATCGGAGTCGGCGCAACGCAAAGCAACGCAACTTAAAGTTGCAACAAGGATATAAATAAATAAATAAATAAAAACAAAACACATAAACACGGAAACACATTTCCCGCCCCCCTTACCTTACCTTCCCCCCCCCCCTCGTTAAAGTTTCAAGAAGTTACGTACGTATGTTCATTATCACTTCATTTTTTTATATATTTACATATATATTATAAATATCACAGCAAGTTCCTTCCAATATAGGCCTAGAGAATTCATATTGTGGTACAGTAATTAAACATTTTTAATTAATAATAATTATAATAATGTGTAAAGAAACATAAGCCTGTTAAAACATGATAGAAAAGTAAGTGTAAATAAGAGTACAAATAGATGATATTAATTAATTAAGGGTGTTCTTTAATTAATTTTAAAGAAGTTAAAAAAAACGACTATTGTTAATTAATTAATTTTTTAATTGTTTCTTCGTATATTAATATATAATTGCATGAAAACATTTCTTACTGCCAACGCTTAGGTAAAATTCAACCCTTTTTCCTTTTTAATTATAGCACCTTAATTAAAGCATACCATATATCGTAGCTCTCGTTAGAAAATGAACCAAGAAGATATTATATCTATAGTTTATTAGGGAGAAGGTAATGTATAAGATGCCTAAGTATTCGCGTGAGGCCATAGTCCCAGTCCCCCTTTCAAAATACAAGGGGGGACGTAAAAGGAGGTCGGGCTATTTCGCTGCCTCTCCTCAGTCGGTTGGAAAATACCAAGTAATTTTCGTTATCATTCGCGTCGCGCTGACGTGCACGAGTTTTCAAGAACCAGTGAGATGCATGCTGGTTGTAATTTAGAGGCAGTAGGGATTAACTCCGGACAGGCTACGTTTGTTTGGACTGGAGATAAAGCTAGATTATAAATGTGGGGCGAATTTATATCTTCTCCCTAATAAACTAGATATCACTTCTTGAATAAATTTTAGGTTTTCACTATTATTTGCAGTTTAGTATAGTTTCATACAAGCACATTCAATTGCGCTTGGAAAATTAATCGCAAACAGCGATTTTAGTACAACTTAAACAAACAAACAATAAACAAATAACAACAACCCCCCAAAAGAAACGCACATTTAAAAAAAAATTATAAAATCGAAAAAACATATTTTTCCTATAGAATTTTTTATGTAAATAATAATATAACGATAACAACTACAATATTAACCATCTCATCTTAGAAAGAAACTCCGCGATGAATTCGGTATCAGTTTTTGGCTCAAATAATATAATACCTCAGATTATCAAACTTCTAATCCCATCCCACATAGGCAGATTAAATTATAATTAACCCGGGGTTTTAATTATTTTTAATTAGAATTAACAATTATCAATAAGAAATATTTTTGGTTCATGGGATTTTCTTCTAACCATTTTATGCAAATTTCTGGAGAGTTGCGGCTATTCCAACTATTGGAACTTTTGATCTACTAGACCTAATGTGTCGGTAGAGTAGACTTATGTGGTGGGAACGTAATAACCTTATGTTATTGACTAAAGGGGGGGATTATACGTAATAGCTTAAGTTACAGACTGGTACCATAGGGACTTGTCAATTCCGGCGGCTTAACTCCGCCCCCAGCGCCATTATGATATGTTTTTTTAGCAGAATGAAAGCTATATAAGCCCCTCCTCCTGGTATGTTTTTTAGCACTAGTGGAAGGTAGCGTGACGTTGCATGACGTAGTACTGCCAAGTCCTTATTGTAAGTAATTTAGCCACGCGTGAGGTGTGGTAAGCATTGTCGGATTATCCACTAGGCACGAACCTAGGGCCCCACCCCCCCAAGATGGTCAGCCTTAAGCTCTCAGCTGTCATATCCAGTGTTGATCTGGAACTGATGCGCAGTTATCGGGAAAATGGCGACCGGTCTACATCAGACGAATTCAGGAAGACCACCCGCCATTTTTTCGTGTATTCCTCCCCAGGGCCGGAAATAAGAAAAAAATCTTATAGGACATGCGTCCAGTGACCCCCCATTTGACTGGGAAATTTATTGGACATTGTCCACTGGAGTTTGCTAAAATAGTGTCGCATCTTCATAGTCAAGCTATCAAAACTTCGGAAAATTTATTGGTCAAAATGTCCAGTGACCCCCTTAGTTTTTTAAAAAGTTATGGGACATTTTAAAATTTTATTGGACAATGTCCAGTGTCCTGTGCTTATTTCCGGCCCTGTTCCTCCCCCATTTTCTAGCCTCTCACCGACCTTAGCTGTTCCACAGTTAGCGGGCCGATTTCTCTCAGATTACCCATAAATCCCTCCCCCCCTTGAAGCCCCTTCATCCTTGATACGTTATACAGGAAAATTCGTACAAAATAAACAACAGAACTGGGAATAGAAAGGACAGATATCTCTCTTTCTCTAATTTGAATTTTAAAAAAGTACACTAAAAATGGCGTTGGATTTTTTTAAGGAATAATTCATGCAGTTATTAATTCATTCATATATATAAATATTGTTCATATATTTCATAAAGGATTTTTATCTATTTCAAACTTTCTAAAAGATAAAAAAAAAAAAAAAAAATAACTATAGGCACGTGTTATGTATAGAAATGTAAAATCGGTTTTTTTATATTGAAAATATTCAATATTCATTTTTTTCTCACCAATATTTGTCTGGATTTTATTACCATTTTTCTTTGTAATATCACACGAGGTAGCACCTATAGTTTTGTACAGTTAATAAATTTTAACTATCGTAGTTAAATATAATTAGGTTTATCCGCTTTTGTAATTAAAGTGTTTATAATTTTTATCCTGTAAAATAAATCCAAAGACAGACAACAAAAGCCGGTGTATTAGGAGGCCACTACTATATAAATAAATTAATATGTTTTTGCGTTCATTAATTTTACGACAAAAATTACCGGTAATTTACCATTATCAAGTTACGGTAATGCTATAAATCGGTGATTTACAGTGGTATTTGGTAAATTACTGGTAACTGTATGTCTTGCCTTGGTGAAAACATGATTACGTTATGTAGCTTTAAGCCTTGGTAGTATGGGAGAAAGTTTGAAAAACATTACGAACTCTAAGCCTTGGTCAAAACATTGAAAAGTTGAGCCTCGGTCAAAACATTGAAAAGTTGAGCCTCGGTCAAAACATTGAAAAGTTAAGCCTTGGTCAAAACACTAAGAAGTTAAGCCTCGGTCAAAATATTACATAAGTTACTAAGGCTTGGTCAAAACGTTACATTTATCAAAATACAAAATATAATAGTCTTTTTGCGACTTGCTTGGTTTACCTTAAATTTTAGCGGAAACCAAGGCGCTCAAAGATTATAATGGCGGACGTAGTGGGTGCCATAAGAAAGTTAATTTTTTTATTTAAAAACGGCCAATCAAACAAAAATTAAAATTAGTTAATTAAAATATAGATTTTTATTTGATCTAACCAACTGAATTAGTACAATTGTTTAATTACTTACATAAATATAATAAAAAAGGAAATTAAAAAAATGACAGATATAATTAAACAGAAGTTAAAATGACAATTAAAACAAAAAGTATGACAAAAAATTTAAATAGTGTTTGTGCGTATATATGGTGAAAGAAAAAACGATGTAAATAAAATCAAATTGTTTAGGGATGATACAGATAAATAAATTACGTGTTAACGATATATTGATTGTGTAAATTTTGTATAGAGGGTTCGTTATAAGGTTAAAAAATAAACGTGTGTTTTAAAAAAAAAAGTATTACCACTTTTAGAAAAAGATCAACCAACTTGTCTCCTGAAACCAACATGTATATCGTAAATGGGAAATTCGATGTACATAAAAGGAATTACATTTTTTTTCTAACCAATTTTCACGCAATTTGAAATAGGTCAAAGGTAAAAAAGAGAAAATGCACTGCGATCGTATTAATGATAAATCTCCTAAAATTAATTTGAAAGTGATTATTTCAACCCCCCCCCCCCGAAAAATGTAGTAAACACGATAATATTAATTGGTAAATATATATTCATTGTATATTGAGAAATTGTGAGAGAAAAAGGTTAATTAATTTCTTCACTGTTTAGCTGGAAAAAAATTAATTAATGAAAAATTTTAATTATTTTCAAAAATGGGGATATACCCCCTCCAATATTAATTGTGACGTAGTTTTAAATTGGTTACATTACATGTTAGAGAGTTTAAGAAATTTATACAGAAAACGTGTAATTCCCTTAAGTTTAAATTAAATCTTCTTTAGACAATTTCCAGTTAATTTCTTAAACTCTGTATTATTGTTATTAACTAAATTAAATTAAATTAACCCTTTGTACCCTCCTAAGAACGTTAGAATTAAATCCACCGTGCCAAATTAATTTACAGTAATAAATATTAACTTAACGTTTATTTACTACATTTCCTTCTCAAATTAGGCTAATTAGGATCTTTAAAAAATTAATCTAAATTAAATTAATTGTTTTCAGGAATTATATTAACTGAGGAAAGATCGATTTTGAACTGGCTTTCGATTGTTAACGCGATTTTATTGTAGTTATAATTTAATTTCGGCTTTTGTGACAAACAACTGACAATGACATATCCATTGCTCAAAAAACTTGTCATGTTTACGACTTTACGTGAAAGGAAGATAACATCATGTTTTTTATTAAGAAATACGTGTCAATTATTTGACCATAGGTACCTCAGATGAATTTAAACCGACACAGAAAAATATAATAAATTCAAATGCAAACTATAAATTTTATTGACATTAATTTAATAGATCGACTTAAGTTTAAATTTAAATTACAAGAGTTTAACCTAATTTAAAAATGCAAAATCAATTCATGGGCTTTCATTTTCCTCTAATTATAGTCTGTCAAACGAAAGAAGAGCCCTGAGAAATTCGTCCAAATTAGCCTTATTCCTGATCAGCGCCACCTGCCCATAGCGGCGACTTTGAGAACTACTGTAAGCGGCAAGCCAATCAGATGTCGCTAAAATCTGGTGACGTCACTGACTGGCACTCTCGGGTCTTACCAAAAATGACGTCACCAGATTTTAGCGACATCTGATTGGCTTGCCGCTTACAGTAGTTCTCAAAGTCACCGCTATGGGTAGATGGCGCTGATCAGGAATAAGGCTAATTGATGTCGCCACCATCGACCCCATAGTACTTTATCAACCTGTTTTGTTTTGTCAATAGTCGTCTGTAATATATTCTGCTATAAACAGATAGGCTTAATCGCAATAGAACCAATACGTTTTGCAATATATATTTAATATGTTTATGTTTCATGGTTTTTTACGATCATCATCGAGTATTAAAGAATATAAAGCAAAATTAACGACAAGACACCAGTTTTGTCTTTGTTGAACTAGCATTGCAATATATTTTAATGACATAATAGCAGACTATATTACAGACGACAATTGACAAAACAAAACAAGTTGATAAAGTACTATGGCGTCGATGGTGGCGACACCAATTTGGACAAATTTCTCAGGGCTCTTCTTTCGTTTGACAGACTTATAGTCTTAATTACTTTCCTCCTTATTAATTAAACGCATTAATTGTCTATTAAAACATTAATTTAATTTCTATTAATCAATTGAAAAATTTAAGTTTGCATTTGAACTTTAAATAAAAATAAAATAAATACAATGGTCTTCCCAAAAATAAACTGAAACTGAAAAATGTAGAAAACAATAACAACTAAACCACGCCCCCTATGAAAATAGTAATTTCTAATATACCTCATGATTTTTTACAGCCATTTAAAAATATTTTTCCTAACACTTGTCCTTTAAAAGTTTCCTTCTACCGACATTTAAAAAACAAACACAAAAAACTCCCATAAAACTTAAAAAAAAACTTTAATTCAAAATTTTTTTAATTAGGTAGAAAACCTAACTAATATTTTTACTTATAAATATATATATATATATTGATTGTTTTATTATTAAAATTAATTAAGTCGCTTTTTATTAGAGCCTCAAAATATTTGCGCTTTTATTGTTATCAAATATATTTACGGCTTTTTTTTAAAACGACTATAAGTTTTTGTATGTATATATTATAAAACAAACAAATATATTATAGAAAAAAATGAAAAAGATGTATTGTATCAAACACAGTCAATGTTGTTTTATTTTTTTTTTTTTTGACATTCTTTTATTTTAAAATGTTTTTTTCTTTTTGTCATGATATCCCCGTTTTTCAAAGTTATAAAAAACAAAAAACAAACACTTTATTTGGTCATAGACTGTAATTTTTATCGTTAATTGTTAATACCTCAGAATATTGTTACTGAATAAGATAAAAACTGAGTATAATGTATAGTTGAAAGCATAATTATTGATAAAAAAAAGTGAAAAAAAAAATTAATTAAAAACAGTCGCTATAAGCGATTAGTCATAAAAGTATCTTATTTATTTTACGATTTTAATCGATTATTTAGGTTATGAAACCAGTTTCGATTGAATTCGGAATTTTTTATTTTAAAAATTTCATTCATCCCAGCTGGGGATCGAACCCAGGACCTTTGGATTAGAAGTCCAATATGCTATCCACTACACTACTGGGACACATGCGTGAGGTACGTTTGAAGGCCATAAGTTTATCAATCTAACTTAAGACCGCTGCTAAAGCCGTCGTCACCCTTTAATTCTAGCTTCACGTTTCCTGTTTTTGGTTGATGTTATATAACATTAACTTGCTGCTATGTAGAAGGCAATATGTGTTATAGAAGAAGTAAAATAATGTATTAAAACTTCACTGAAAGTCTCATCAGCTCTATTGAAAGCATACATTATGTAAAATGTTACAAATGTATAATTCAGAGCTGGAAAAGGTACCTAGAATTTTTCGATCCTAACCACTACGCAACCGGAAATGCGGGACACAGAGAGCAAAGAGTGTTGACGCACTCTTATGACTTATGTAAAATATTCCATTGTCATCCCAGCTGGGGATCGAACCCAGGACCTTTGGATTAGAAGTCCAATATGCTATCCACTACACTACTGGGACAGATACTATACTCAGACTGCTAGTTTTCGCAAAACATAAGTTCCTTCAAAGAACATTCCAGGAATTCAAATGGTCAACGTTATTTAACCTTTTTGAAGGTCTCTTTCTTAGTTTTCCATAATTAAGTTAAATCACAATAAATTTACGGAATATTACCCGGGCCAAACCTTCGCTAGCTCGTTATAAACTGGCAGTCCTGTTGCATTGGCGCCCGGCAAAGCCCGCCAATATGTCATAGCAGGAACCTCGTGCGTGCTAGAGGTTGCTCTCGTTATTCTAGTACTTAGATAATAAATGCATTTTAAGTTCTTTAGTTAATATTTCAATTAGAATATAAATGAGTTCGAAGTTAGGTCGACTGAGGAAGGGAATTTTAGTGCGTTTATAAACAAAATAAAAAGGAAATTGTCGGTAAGCCTTGGCCACATCTTTTATAAAGAAAGTTGACCTTTGGACGAACCGGAAATAGCATAGACATATTGTTCTATTTCTATGGGAAATAGTGATCTTACAAGACCTGTGACCTTTTGAGTGTCCTAAAGTTGAATATAGTTCTTAAGCGTCGGACAAGATCGGTTTTAAAGTTTTTTCCTTGGATTTAATGCATCAATCTCTAAAATTATTAACGGAAAGACTATGTACTGAAATCTCAAGAACAAAACTGTGAGAAAATGGACGAACCACATCGATGCCAAAGATTACAACCATTTGTGGATACATAAAGCAGGCGTGAAGTACATCTTGGATTATTGGGTGAGTAATTATTTAACTTATACTAATTTACTACTAACAAAACGTGGAATATTACACAAAACACTTTGTAAGTACGAACAAGATGTAAAATTTAAAGTTTCACTAGAAAGATCCATATGGAAATTTTGAGGGTAGCCTCTCTATGCTCTAACAAGCTGTCAGATTAATTTTAAATCTCGTTTCTTACGGTATATTTTGCATGGTATTAATGTAAGATAATGTATTCACCTCCTGGGGAACATAAGACACCGCATCACCCATTTTAGACGAAAAAAAAAATGGTAATTTTACGCTACATCTCACGGACCAGTTAGCTTATCTTTTACTACAGTATTACAAGAAGCTGTAGACATATTTTAGGTCATATTTTCCAAATCACTTCTTCCGCGTTGTCACACTATACCAGATGAAACCAAATGTCTCTTGGTAGACGAAATTTTTTGGGGCGTCATATTGAAAATATGTTTTAGATTTTAGAGAAGATATCAATAATGCATTAGGGATGGGTATTATCGAACAGTTTTTTTTCCTGGATTTTTGTCGCGTATGTTATAAGCATTCTTTAAAACTTGGAAATCATTGAAATTGGTTTTAGAAATTTCCCCTCACACATTGTGAGAGTAATTAGCCCCTCGCAAATTAAGCCGTGTTTACACGAAACTATTTTAAACCGTAATTGTTTTCATAGCCCACTCGATTTGCGCGAGCAGCTTGTGTCGTTGAGCGCGTCTTTGAGCGGGCTATGTGGGCTGTTGTAAAGGTCAAAACGTATGTACCATTTAAAAGCAGAGGTATTTTGTAAGAAACCCCAATAATTATTCTTGAAAATTGAGTTAGGGTTAGGCCTTTCCAAAACTGTTTAAGTGTCTCGTGTAAACACGGCTTTTTCACAAATGTGCAGTGAAGGTTTTCAAATATATGCAATAGGAATATGTACTGAAAATTCACACTAAAATAGTCAAAAAGTCCTAAAAATGGTCCATAAAACTTGGAAATGGGAATTTTCTTAATATGATAATAAAAACGGGGTGTAACGTATTTAAGAGATGGATATTAGGTTCAAATCCCCTATACCCATTCCACCATGCACCCCTAATGTGATTTTGGAGGGCCTATAAGACGCAATAGCTTTAACACTTATAGCCCTTTCCTCAAGCTATCTCGAATCTCTTCTTGAATGGAGAATATGCCGATTAAGAAAACCGATAATGTCTATCTGAAATCGATAATACTCTGATGAATGCAGTGTGCAGGTCCATTAAAGGTCCTATATTCCTGCAAAGGCCCTTAATCTGCGCTAAAATTTTTATTTGATCCCTGGCATTTATGAAAGTTTTTGAGAATTTTTTAAACTAAAGTGAAGAAAAGCAACGTTTATGCTCCCTTTATACTGTAGATTATAAATTTCCAAAAGAGATATACCCTTGCAAAAAATAAATAAATCACCCAAACCCGAGGGGCTATTCACTGTCAAAGTCCCTGTATACGGATTACGCGTAATAATTTTAGCCAAGAAGTGATATCTAGTTTATTAGGGAGAAGTTATAAGATGCCTAAGTATTCGCGCGCCATAGTCCCAGTCCCCCTTTCAAAATACAAGGGGGGGGGGACGTAAAAGGAGGCCGGGCTATTTCGCGGCCTCTCCTCAGTCGGAAAATACAAGTAATTTTCGTCATTCGCGTCGCGCTGACGTGCACGAGTTTTCAAGAACCAATGAGAGGCTGGTTGTAATTTAGAGGCGGCGGGGATTAACTCCGGAGCTACATACGTTTGGACTGCAGATAAAGCTAGAAATGTGGCGCGAATTTATATAACTTCTGCCTAATAAACTAGATATCACTTCTTGTTTTAGCACTGTCAAAGGCAGGGCTTTTAAAGTTTACGAGGATCGTGACTTTCCCCTTGCCCAAACATAAGGTGCGATCTTGGGCAATGAAAACTGAACACACACACAGTTAGGGATCTTTGCCCATTGGAGCTCATGATGTCCGCGAACTAATATTGAATGACGCCGTTTATCCAGAACGTGCACCCAACCCAAGCCAATCATAGGTCCAACTCGTTTGTCTTTCGCTTGAAAAATTTCTACACCCTGCACCCTAACCGTGAACTGAAAACTACCTAGGCGAGGTTCTACGGGGGTTTTTGAAGGTGCGGCGCCCAGGATGCCAACCTGCAGATTCAAGGAGATCGCTTGGGCAAGCAACCTTCATTACCAGTCTTTGCATGGTGCGGTATACCTTCCTCTTGCTTGATATGAAACCCATTGATTGAAGTATATTGGAAAGCTGAAGCATTTGGTTTGAAACATACCTCCAAACGTTTACTTGAACATTGTTCATATAGTAGAGTCCCAAGTTTTTAACAACTCTTACATGAAAAGTCGACGTCTTACATTTTTGCCAACAAAATTCTAGCCCGGAGTATCCCTTTAAACATAAGTTTATAAGATATGTTCCTTCCATAAGTCCTACACTCGGTGGTTAATTTTGCATAACTTCCATCTAGGTCCTATTTAGTCTGCATTACTAAGCCTTTGACAGCAGCGCCCCAGTCACCAGGTGTCGCTTTACCCTGAATCTATGACCTACTTCAATCACTTCATGACAAGCTCCATGCAGTTTGTATAACCAGTGACCAACTTATGGAATGAACATATCTTATAAACTTATGCCAATTAGAATTAACGACAAGCGAGCGGTGGTTAATTTTGCAGGACTTCCATCTTCCTATTTAGTCTGCATTACTAAGCCTTTGATAGCGCCCCAGTCACCAGGCGTATGTTGCTTTACCCCGAATCTATGACCTACCTCATTCACTTCATGACAAGCTCCAGTTTCTAAGTTACCAGTGACAAACTTATGGAAGGAACATATCTTATGAACTTCAGCTTTAAACTACAGTCTTAAATTTACCACATTTCTTCAAAAATGTTTAGTCATTTTTCACTACGAGTAATGAACTTCTGGTTTATACTTCATCCGCAATTTTTTTGGCCCCCGGTTTGTACGCATAGGTCGGAAATCGAAATATAGAGTAGAAATTGCGGGAGTGGAGAAATGAGAGAAAGAGCTATAGTCGGGGATAAGGGTGTGTGTATGGGAATGGAGGCATGAAAACGTCATGTGCAGGAAGTCAACGCTTTGTAGCTGCCATCACTGGCACAAGATATGATGTGCCCGGTGCATTCAGAGTATGATGAGCAAACCATAAGGAACCAATAGGCATGGGAATATCACAGAACCAAGATGGAAGAGAGGTGATGGGAGGATGGTATATATAGGAACAGTGGGATTTGTCTTCTATACCAACTTCGAAGCTTGTCCCGAGCTTTCTCTTTACTTTTGGTTGGGTTTGGTTTGCGATGATGTAGGTTTTGATTGCCAATACCTCGTAACTGACATTGATCATAACCAATAAAAATAACTAAGGCGTTTATTGCACTAATTGCAAGCCACGAATACTTGGAATCTTTAACTCGCCGTTCTCTAGGTCTTTCTGCTTGAACTAAAGGGGAGGGAATGCAGAATTCGTGACCCCTGACGTCACACCAAAAGTATTTGAACTTAGAAGAGCAGTGATATTGGCGTAGCTATTGACCTATAAGTGCCGAACACGAATGAAAACAAGTGCTATCTTTGCGTCGTGTGAATGAGTAAATGAAACACGAGGAAGGAAGAGCAGGCGGTTTAACCAAGTTTTAAGCCCCTCCCCTTACCTTCAATCAGATATGACATCATAGACTCCAAGCAGAAGAAATCTATGTACTCTTGTAATTACTAAATTTCCAAAAAAATCTCATTCATTTTCCATTAAGACATATTTCCTCTGAGCCGCCATTTTTTCCTAGGCCTAGTTCAACTTTCTCTTCTTTTTTCAATCCTCTCTTGATTAGGTCTGGGCTCTGGGTGTGGGGTTTGACTCCCCGTGGGGTCGTTGGAGATGGAACTTACTTCCCTCCTGAAAGAAAACTGAAAATTGTGGCACCCCCTAAGATAACGATATCTTCTTGGGCCCGGGAAGGGGGAGAGGGGGAGGGGTTTCCCCACACTGAAATCCCATTGGTAAATAAGACTGTATCTTTATCAAATATTAAAGACTGGAGCATTATTGGAAACCCCCTGAAATTCTTTCTTTCTTTCTATCCGAAGTTGTTTTTCCGTTGTTTGGACTTGGTGGACGCGACGGACATGCTCTCTCTACTTGATTGTAACTTGGATTGAGATTGGAATGGTACAATGCTTTCAGCGTTATTAGGCCTGTGAGAATTAGAGAAGTGATTAGATACACGATTTTTACTCACACCCATCCATTCATTCATCGTGATCAGTGTGAAGTAATGTGCGTCTCTGGGCAATTTGAGTCAGTTCCAGAGTTGTACTTGTAAAGCTTAAAATGCACTTAGCTATGTACTGTTTGCGTGTTTTTGTTTACGTTTTTACCTCTCCGAGTGACGTATGTCACGGAGAGGTTCTAATTTCGACGTGTCTGTCTGTCTGTCTGTCTGTCCGTTGTTACACCCACGTGACCGCGTTCGCAGTTTCCAAATCGGAGCAAACGTGTATTCAATTTCCAGACCGCATTTACAGTCCCGGAAATTGTAATCCACTTACAGGCTATTACTCCATTGCCTGTCTAACAACTCTGTTCATTTGTCCACCCCACATGGACACCAGTCTGAACTTACTGGCTTCTAAACACCACCACCTTCTTGTCTATGTCCATTGCACATGGACACCAGTCTGTACACCTTGCTTCTAACACCACCATCTTCTGGTCTTTGTTTTTGTCCATCCCACATGGACACCAGTCTGTACACCTGGCTTCTAACACCACCATCTTCTGGTCTTTGTTTTTGTCCATCCCAAATGGAGACCAGTCTGTACACCTGGCTTCTAACACCACCATCTTCTGGTCTTTGTTTTGTCCATCCCACATGGACACCAGTCTGTACACCTGGCTTCTAACACCACCATCATCCTTAAGGTTAAGACATACGCGGCGATCGGCTAGGGTTACGAGAAACGTCTAGCCTTCCAATGGAGGGGTCTTCCTCCAAGGTTCACGCAATTGCGATGTTCTTATCTACAGCTGCGATTCGAATCCTTTATATACTACCTATTTGGGTAAGGCGAAACAACAGTCATATCCTTCAATTCAAAGGTCAATATTAGTCAAGTGTCTCAAGGTTGTTTAATTATTCTTTTTTAAAACGATGTAACGCTCAATAAGGCGAACAACTAACGAAGAAAATATTAAATATTAATTATATTTATTTTAATATTTAGGATAATCTCTATTGTCAATTCAAAATTAATACGGAAAGAGTTAAAAAGCAGCCCATTTTTTTGTCTGTGTGTGTCTGTCCGTTGTTACACTTGTGCGCCGAGTTAGCAGTTCGCTTTGTTTTGATGTGTTAAGAAATCCTACAGAACCTTAATATTCACTTTTTCCATAATATAAAGTGAATATGTGGAAATCTTTTTCGTAATTACGATGCATTTAGTACTTTTGTAGCTTTAAAGCTCTGTTTCATTTTGATATTTCAAGGATGTTTTTTAATATTATTATTTGAAATTTCTGTTTATATATTACTTAAGCTATACTACATCTGTATATAGAATAATCCTTGGTTTAGCTATTTCACGAAGAAATCTAAGGCCTGGATTCTGTCGGGTAAATCAAGTTTGATCCGCAATAGGCTTGGCTTAGTGAACCAAAGAGTAAATAATTGAGACCTGAGGTGGAGTAAACTTTGGGTTTTGATTATCGTGTCTGTGGTGAAGGGACATTAACGGTTCAGAGTGAGCCGAAAGTTAAATTCACGTTTAACTAATCATATTTAGATATTATAATAGAAGAAAGCATCATGGCAGCAATTAGATCAGTGAAAGGGCTAATCGTTATCAGGTTAGTGGTATGCATCAGAGAATAAAATTTAACATAGAACTTATATATTCTTTGAAAGTAATGATTTGAAACCTTGGATTAGCGGATGATTATATATTTTGACAATGTAGAGAAAACTATTCATTGACTTAAGCCTCGTTAGACAAAACAAAGCGAAAAAATGTTGCTCTAGTATTTCTTTATTGAGTCGTATACTAGTCTTTTCCCCGACTCGGAGAGGTATTATTTTGGTTTTCCCAACTTGTTGGCTTGAAATATGGCGGTAATATTAAATTTGAGCGATGATTGGTTTATTTTTACTAAGGAACAAGAGAGATCAATGCTTAGCGTTGCAAATATTTTACAATGTATTTACAATAACCCCTTGCTTTCAATTTGCCCCTTTAAAGTTGGCTTTCAATTTGACCCTTTAAAATTGGCTTTCAATTTGCCCCTTTAAAGTTGGCTTTCAATTTGACCCTTTAAAGTTGGCTTTCAATTTGACCCTTTAAAGTTGGCTTTCAATTTGACCCTTTAAAGTTGGCTTTCAATTTGCCCCTTTAAAGAGCAATTTGAGTTTGACTGGACGGTGATTGTCAAGTATGGCAGGTAATTAAGCTAGATTAACGATTACAGAAAATTAAGCTAGATTACCGATGACAGGTAATTAAGCTAGATTACCGATAAGCATATGACTTGAGTTGGTGCTCAATTTAAAGACATCTGTTGGTGCTCAGATCAATGGAATCTTTTTGTGCACAGGCCTACTTAATCTTTATGTGGTATACAGGGTGACCACAATTCCTATATTTTATAATTTTTCCTATTTTTTCGATACCTTCCTATTAGTTCCTATAATTTAGACAATTTTCCTATATTTTCCTATTTTTCGAAATTTTTTGATACTTTGCGCGCTCTGACTGTTGGTTGTAGTAGATGGCACTCAAAAATATAAAGTGTGACACACATGAATGCAGTTTTGCATTTCTGAAACCAAGGATTAATAACATAAGCTAACGTTTAGCTTGTATTATAAATCCTTGCTGCCAGCCTGCGACCATGGAGCTATAATTTAGGAGACTTAGATGCAATGTAAGGCACTTTTAAGGAAACATAATTCTCACGCCGATAAAATTACTCCATGAAAATGTTATGGGAAACGGAAAAAAATAAGAGTTAAAAAAACTTGTTGTCTGCTTCAGATCGTGTTTTTAGTTTAGCCAGGGACGGATTAAAGGGGAGACCGAGGGGGCACAAGGCTTGTTGGGAGCGCATTGAGTTCTCCATCCAACCATACTAAAAACTTGGGGGTCGAGTAAAAAGGGGCTGAGTAATTAAGAAAAATGTTCATTAACACACCTTGCATAGGAATAGCATTACAGCCAACTTTGGAGGCTCATAACTCTGGTTCTACTAGAGATACGGAGATGCCCTTTGATTATGTAATAGTCCTATTTGCCCCCCACCATCTAACCATACTAAAAACTTGGGGATCGAGAAAACAGGGGTGAAGTAAATGAGGAAAATATTCACAAACATACCCCTCTCCATAAGAATAGCATTACACTACTTTGGAGGCTCGTAACTCTGGTTGTTCCAGAGATAGGGAGATGCCCTTTGAATATGTTATAGTCAGGGACGGATTAAAGGGGGCGAGTGGGTAATGGCCCCTGGGCGCAAGACTTGTTGCCGTCGCATTGAGTTAAACTATTCCCCCTTAGCAACATTTGCTGTTCTTTTTTTCCAACTTAAGGGGGCGCACATTATCTTGGCGCCCGGGTGCAAAATTGCTTAATCGGGCCCTGAGTTTAGTATTCCGTCATTTCCATGAGGTATCTGGCTAACGAATTGTATTTAATATTTTTAAATTAAGTTGATTAATACTGTTTTAGTTTGTGTTGAAAATCATGTCTTATTTAATCCAAATCATTTGAAACCTATATTTTCCTATTTTTTCAATGGCAAATATCCTATTAACTTTAGCTGCTGCACCTATTATTTTAATGAAAAATCTCCTATAATTTCCTATAAATCAATTGTAAATTTCCTATTTTCCTATATTTTTTTGAAGGCTTTGTTGTGGTCACCCTGGGTATAACTACCGCTTGCTCTGTTATGTGCTTGTGAAAATGACGGGAAAGCAATTTGAGTTTGACTGGACGGACGTTGATTGTCAAGTCAAGCAGTCAGGATTGAAGTTATGTAATAGATGGTTGGTTAGTTGAAAAGCTTTAACTAATGAAAGTGCAACGCCCTAAAACCTTTTCTCTCCTAAGGTTTCTAAACTGTTTTAATTAATATTAAGACTGAAGTAACACATATTAATAAAAAACTGTCTTTGTAGACAAATACGGAAAAAGTAAGAGATAAGTGTAGAAAATTAATTGCCTGAAGTAACAGATATTAAATTTTCACTTTTGAACACATGATTATAAAACATCAATTATTTGAAAAAATTCTTATCTTAGTTTTTTTCACCAAAATTTCATTTGCGAAAAATATTTTTCAACATTTTTACCCTAGTATTTTGCTCTCAATATTAGCTCTAGAAAAAGACTTCTTTAAGGGTTACTAACTTACTAGCTTGATACTACGTTTTACTTTCGACTGACATGGTCTTTAAGAAGGCTCAAATACTTGCATATCTGAAAATATGAGTTTTATTTTTATATTTTAAATGGGAAATATTGCGAAGCTGAAAGTAACATACGCAGTTTGATTGTGATGTTGATATTAGTGTCGAAAAGATCTGTAGATTGATAGTGATCTTTTGAGAGCTACACATTACGTCAATTTTTGAAACTTTCAAATCAACGAACACATTTTGTTTTGATACGGTTTTTTATTTATCAGCTATTAACATTTTTCTGTTCATTTTATTCCCCTTATAGGGCTCAACCAAATTGTAAATATTTGAGAGAAAATAAACGGGAGAACTGTCATGTTAAAATATTTTTACTAAAGTAATTTTGGTGAAAAAAACTAAGATAAGAATTTTTTCAAATAATTTTTTTTTATTAATAACGATAAAGAATTAACTATAAATAAACTTATTTGTAAAAATTAAAACAAACAATAAATTTTAATTATATTTGTATAAAGGGGGGATTAATTATTTTAGTCTATAATGAGGCGGTCCCACAACTTGAGGTGGTGGTTGAGGAGAACCAGTAGGTTGATTCTGAAACGGTTGGGGTCCATACTGTTGAGGTGACGGTCCACCCATGTGATGTTGAGGAGAGGCGGGGCCCCTTCCAACCTGATAAGGACCAGGTTGTCCTTGAGAAGGTGCTGGCATATAGGGAACTTGACCAGGAGGCATTTGATGCTGGTAATGAGGAACTCTTTGAGGTGACATCATACGACCAAAACCCAGTTGGTAATTATGCTGTTCCTGCCTCAATTGCATCTCTCGTTCCCGTCCCTGAATACGTTGCATGGAAACCTGACGTTGATACTGCAAATATTCTTGCTTTTTCTTTCTCATAATGTCCAGTTTTTGAGCCATTTGAATTCGACGAAGTCTTTCAGCTTCCTCAGCATCCTCAGCTTCTCTTCTAAGTTTTTCACGATGTTCTTCTCGTAGGGCGTCCAGAGCAGCTCTTGCGTCACGTATTTGGGCTATTTTGTCTTGAAGACCTTCAAAATAATCTGCAAAAAAGAAAAAGAAAAAAAAAAAATCAAAAAATGAAATTTGTCAAGATCGGCAACAAGTCTGATACTGAAATTGGATTATAATTACTTGTACGATCTTCCGAATCTTGAATATGCTTCACTAACTGGGAATGCATGTTAGTTATGTTCATAAACAAGGATTGAACAAAGGTATCATTGCTAATAGGTCTTCCACGACTACTATTGCTTTTCATTCTGTTTTCAAAGATCTCCAAAGTAGATTCTAAGTTCGATTTAAATTGATCAAGCCCGATTTCACTCTTTCCATTTTCAGATGGTGATGTCTACAAGATAAATAATTTAGTAATTCCCTTCCCTAATAAGGGGAAATCCAATCTTACATCGTTTAATTTTGAAGGGGAATAGATTCCATTGTTTCCAATCATCGTGAGACTTGTTGCCGGAGCACTTGGTACTGGACTGTTCCTATTTTGATTTGAAGGGCTCAAATGACTCTCTTCTTGTTTTTGTGCTGCCGAATTTTGAGCTGAATAAGGAGAAAATGTTTTAAACATTATAACACCAACTTACCTAAACATTTATCAAAGTTTGATGTTTTCCCAAATAAAGACATCTTCGCTTTTTTCGGGAAGTAATAATTACCTTCTCTCTCAGCGGCGTTAAATGACTACAAAGTGGCGTGCGCGAACCACCGTTATATAAAGCGCCAAAAGAAGCCACGTGATCTATGACGTCACACAGGCGTTGCTAATTTGCTATTTTTTCCGCCGTATTCGGTTTATCCCAGGAAAAAATAACCTGAGAAAGTTGCAACTTTTAAACCCATGGAGAAATATTACTGGAGTTGATGGCAAAAGCGTTAAAACCAAGGAGTAATAACTCGCTTGAAAGTTCTCTGATGTTCAGCCCCAGTCTAAGGTACAAATGGCTCACTGCCACTGGTAAAAAATGCTCGACCGTTTTCTATAGAGTGCTGTCAGAAGCGCCGGTGTGACGTCACCCATGCTGTTTTCCCATAAAGAAAAAACGGTAACTGTCATGGCCGCCCATTGCTAAAGGCAGACTCGTGACGTTTAACCTTGGATCTGACGTCACAACTGACAGCACTCTATTGTCCAAAAAAATGAGTTCGTAGATTAGCGTTTTTCGATAAAAAAAGGTTTTCAGATATTCAAAATTACGAGTGTGACTGTGTGAGTAGTGTTTTGAATGCTTTCTCGTGTTTATTTTCTATAATTTACCGTTTATTTGGTTTAAAACCGTTTGTAGTATAGATAATAGAATTTATATTCAAAAAAAAAAAAAAATACTACCCAAGCCTAAAAGGCTTACATGTATTCAACAAACTAAATAAATAAATAAATAAATAAAAGTTAAGCCTTGGCCAATGTCATTATTTTTGGGACTTGATTTCCTGTCTAGTAAATAATTTCACAAAACACCTATCATCATTAATTAAGCTAGATTACCGACGACTGGTAGGTAGATTACCGACGACTGGTATTTAAGCCAGATTACAGATGACTGGTAATTGAACTTGATAAGTATGTGACATGTGTTGGTGCTCAGGTGTGAAAAAAACTAAGATAAGAATTTTTTCAAATAATCGATGTTTTATAATCATGTCTTCAAAAGTGAAAATTGTAATATCTGTTACTTCAGGCAATTCATTTTGTACACTTATCTTTTACACTTTCCCGTCTTTATCTACAATGACAGTTTTTATTAATAAGTGCTAGGCCTTGAGACAAATTTAAAGTACTTGCGCTGTAGAGTAGTACATTACAATATCATTACCAATGATGAGATGAAAAAAATATATTTTCAGAAAGATTTTCAGCTTTAAAAACAGTTTCGAAACTTTTGAAACTACGTGAAAACATTTTCTCAAAGTTGAAACGAGTTTTGATTTTATTTTTGCTATTTCTTTATGCAACTAAAAAAGTGTAAACACCTTATAGCAAATATGACAACAGGAGTAAATCAACTAAAAGAAACGCACCGCGAATGCATTCGCGATAGCTACACCTGAATACTTATACACGTGTTGGGGAAATGAACCTGGTTGATAAGTACGTCGTGTAACACACTTCTTGCAATGTTGTTGAATAAACCTTGTTTGGCATAAAAGATACCTCAGGCCTTAAAGATAAAGGGATAGTAGCTTATAAGTCGAACGTTAAATTTAGGATAAAACGTTTTTTTTTTGCAAATATTTACGCGTTATTATGACGAAACATGCGCACAAGGTCAGCTCCGTGGCGCCGCTAACAAGCTGGCTAATCTGGTACACATCAATTTGACCTTGGCAAAGACAGGGACCAATCATAATTCGTTAACGTTAAGGGGGGAGCTAAAACTAACCTTTGCTAAGCTATAGCGACGCCATCTAGTGCCATTTGCTTAAACTAAACTACAGCCGAGACTGGTCTTGCTTTTATCCCTTTTTTAGTTGAAGTTACTATTTCTAGAAGGTGAGTATACTGAGAGATTCGCTCGTAAATTCCTCAATCTTCTTCTCCCTTGACTCGTGATTCGCGCGCGTGGAATCATGCGAAGGGACCAAGGCAGGGAAAAGGGGGCTTGGGGTGATACTTTGAATGCTTGAATGGTCACGGGGCCTAGTTACTTCGGGTCATTGAGTTCCTCTGCCCCCCGTGAAGAACGCTTTCCATCACAACCGCCTCCCCTGCGCCTTGGATTTCTCGTTTCCCCCAAAAGTAACTACAATACCTATTCGTTTTCTATATTGGTCACTTTTGGTGTTAATATTGGACTTTCAAAGAAGTGGACAGGTCACTTTTCAGAAGAAGTTGGGGGGGGGGGGTGGAATAGAGTCTGGTGTGTTGACCACCTTGTTGTCTTTAGATGGATATATGCAACAGAGACTTATAAATTAAGATAAGCCCTCAAACAAACGGACCATCCAAATTTGGTAACGTTGCAGTCCAATCTAAGGTTTTTGGATCTGTTTACAGGATGTCCTCTGAAAGGAACAGTACTTAAATGAAACCGTCACTGGATGGGTCCGTACTCGATATCTCTTCATTTTCATTAGGAGGGTTAGATTTTATTTCAAATTAAATTAAGTCCTGGCCTAAGATGGACTTGCGTCACGTGTTCCGGTTCCGGTTGCTAACCTTGAAGAATATATCTTGTCCGATTCTTTACGACACCGAATATGTCTATGAAGTATAGAACATGATTACCTGTTCACCTACTGACTGTAGTCTATAAAGATCTATCATGGCCTAGCCTACCTCTCTGCAGTACTTCTATACCCTTGAGGGATCTCTTGATTGGGCTAGGGTGCAAGCCCCTCACCTCTAATATCAATCCGTATAGTGCAACTGTAACCTTCTAAAATTGTTTTCGTATTCCGCCAAGCGTTCTCTGCCCATCAATCCCTCGTGATCCACCATCCCACGTTTTTACCATAAAGATTTATCAGTTCTGCACTACCGCGCATGTGCCGCAACCAAGTTAAAGTGGAGGCGCAACCTGAATTTGTAATTTATTTATCTATATCCGCCTGGTTTGGATTCACAATTGAGATACTCTCGTCGAGGTTATGCGATCATTTGTTAATTTGTTGTAAAGCCAAGTATTTAGTCTTGTTTGAAAGGCAAGAAATAGGACTATAACATACTCAAAAGACTTATAGAACCAGAGTTATGACGCTCCAACCCATGTTAACCCTACATGGAGGGAATGTTTATAAAAATTTTACTCAGGCCCTGATTGTTGTAACCCCCAAGTATTTAGTATCGTTGGAAAGGCAAGAAAACGGACTATAACATAATCAAAGGACTTCCCCGTATCTCTTATAGAACCAGAGTTATAACCCCCTCAAATTTCGTACTAAAACCCATGTTGAACGTTTGTGAACATTTTGCTTAATTACTCAGGCTCTGATTGTTGTAAACCCAAGTATTTAGTATCTTTGGAAAGGCAAGAAATTGGACTATAACATACAAAGGACTTTCTCTATCTCTGATAGAACCAGAGTTATGACGCTAAAAAGTATTTAGTATCCTTTCAAAAGGGAGAAAAAGGACTATAACATACTCAAAGGACATACCCGTTTCTCTTATAGAACCAGAGCTCTGACCCTAAAAAGTATTTAGTATTGTTGCGTTTCTACTTTAAAGGCAAAGACCCTTGGGGGTTACACCGGAAAGAACATCAGTGATCCGGGATTAAAAGTCCAGAAGCGACGGAGTGCGATAAACCTAATTTGCATTTTAAAGTTTAGCTTTTTTTTTTAGTCTGTGTAGAAGTTTAGAAATTTTGGAAGCTAGCTTGGGGTGTCCCATGGTATTTGGAAACTGACATGAAAGATTTTTCATTGGATTAAAATTAAAGTGTCTTTGTTAAGCCCTAGCTGCTTCTTTTAGAAGGTGTCTTTTGAAATAGTTAATCTTTAGTTAAATATTCAAAGAATTACTATAGTTTGAAGCTATATCTTAATTAACCAAACCAATCAATGTTCTGTCTTAAGAAAACAAGTTGCTCAATACACCAGACTCTATTTTAACCCCCCCCCCATTTAACTATTCTTACCACCAATAAGATTAAATTCTAAAATTGCTTTTTTCACGTTAAATTATTCATTTGCAAATACAATACTCTGAACCATTAAGTCTTTGTAAAAAAAGAAAGAAGTAGGCATAGAACTTGGAGAAGCAATTTTACCACTAATGAGGCTGTTTTTCGGGGTGTCGGTTGTAATTTGCATGTTTTGAGAAAAAAAGAACCAGGGGAAGAACTCGTTACATATTTACAGGTTCAGGAACTTCAGGTACTCGGTGCAAAAAAAGGAAGAGACCAAATTTAATTTGGTTCTCGTCAGACGAACCCCCCAAAAAGAATATAGCACTATCAGTTGAAAGGTTTTCGTATTACTAAACTAAAGGGAGAGTGACGTGTAAAGCAGTATTATCTCTGTGATTATATGGAATTTCGCGTGTTAGCGTGTTAGGTAGAGTGCTATGTATTTACTTTGAAGGATTAGTTATTTGAAATCGTGAAATGCATGCCCTAAAATGGTTACGTTGATTGAACGAAGTCAAGAAATATCTGGAGAATTTCGAAATTATTCGATCAAATTCAGGGGAATTTCGAAATTATTCGATCAAATTCAGGAGAATTTCGAAATTATTTAATCAAATTCTGGGGAATTTTTAAATTATTCGATCAAATTCAGAGGAATTATAAAATTATTCGATCAAATTCAGGGGAATTTCGAAGTTATTCGAACAAATTCAGGGGAATTTCGAAGTTATTCTATCAAATTCAGGGGAATTTCGAAGTTATTCCATCAACTTCAGGGGAATTATGAAATTATTCGATCAAACTCAGGGGAATTTCGAAATTATTCGGTCAAATTCAGGGAATTTAAACATTAATCTTAATTCCCTTTAAACTTGATCAAGTAGTCATATCACCGTCCCTTTAAAGACGAAAAAAAAAAAGAAAAACCACCCACCAAAAAGTCAAATATCTTGGGGAAATCATAAGGTTTTTTTCTGTCTTAACTCTACATACATCCTTAGATGCACGCTCCGTTTAATAATGCAGCTAAATTGCTTCAGCCAAATTCAATACTGCCTCAGGGATTAGACAGACAGAAACAAGATGGCCCCGGCCAGATTAGAGCCACATCGTAACACCCCAGCTACCGAGAATATTTTATCTGTAAAACATTCTATATTCTTTAAGATAAGCAAGCTTTAGACAAATAATATTAATAAGCCCATGTGTGGAGAGGACATTTATGAACATTTTGGTTAGTTACTCGGGCCCTTATTGTCGTAACGCCAAGTATTTAGTATCCTTGGAAAGGGGAGAAATAGGACTCAGTTGCTCAGAGAAAGGAGAAAAAAAAAATTACTGCCAGTACAACTAGGGGCCGGGTAGTTCTTAGTACTATTTATAAACCACCAACGAAAAACAACGTTCGAAAACATCTTCAACTACATCCCAACTCAATTGAACTAATAACCCATCGTATGTGGCTAAAAATACTCCCTTCTCCCCAGGCTGACTGCGGCAAGGCAGCGTCGGTCCCATCAGTATAGTTAATTTCACTCCGTCACACAACCCCAAGATGCAATGCTTCCTTCCATAAGTCGAGACAAATTCTTTAGCAGCTAGCTAGCTTAAACCCTTGAATTTTAAACGGCTTAAAGAAAAGGGGAATCTATCACACAGCTCAACTGACTTATTGAATTTTTTGGGAAAGTTGCAGCTAGCCGACAAGATCTCGAGTGAGCCTCTCAAGATTTTGAACCAAGAAGCTCGTGCCGCTTCAAGACGGATTTTTAAGCCTTAAGAACTATCGAGGGCTCGGATATTAGACCCTTTTCAAATGTCGTAGATAAAGTAGATTCTGTTGTGTTGTGCATGTTGTTGTTGTTGATGGGTATGTGGACAACAAAAATCGTGTTTTCTCGTAAACACACTTAAAGTATTTCATTTAGCGTCATACTTACGTTCTTGTTGGTCACTTACAGAAGTTCTGTAGATATTTAGAAGGACTAATGTCCGACGCCTCGACTTGACAGGATGGAGAATTGCAAAAAAAAAAGAAGCTGACTTTTTCCAATATCCGATATTCAGCGGCTCCTTTTTTCTATCCGTCAGGTCCACCGTGTAATTGTTATAATTTTAAAGACGAAATTGCAGCTCTTTTTTGTTCTTGGCAATTCCTTCGTTCGGGTTCCCTCCCCACCAGTTTCGTTTCTTGGTGCAATTTGATTGTCATCCCATTCCAGGCATTCTTTCTTTTCTTTTACCATAGAAGTCTCCAGCTCTGCCGCTTTTGTCTCAAAAAGGAGCGTGAGTGTTTTTTTGGGTTGCCATTTTTAACTACCATTAGGTTGTAAGTACAAAATGGTAAGGTTTCATAGGAAAGTTGCAATTTTTGGGATTTTTGAAATTTTAGAATTTTTAGTAAATCAGGGAAATTTCTGGGGTTTGAATAAGTTTTCTCTGAAGAGGTTGCTTCAACTATGAAATAAAAAACACTCCCGTTGTTATGGGGAAAAATTCAAAACTAAATTAGCTCAAAGAGGATTCGTCAGTGTGTATCGTGGCTCAGTTGGTAGAGCCATTGAATGCCAGTGCTTAAAAGATCAATCTTCGAAGATGGTCAGTACCCGAAGTGGTCAGTATCCCACAGTGGATCAGTACCCGAACTGGTCAGTATCCCACAGTGGATCAGTACCCGAAGTGGTCAGTATACCACAATGGATTAGTGCCCGAAGTGGTCAGTCACCGATGAAGTCGTGTCTAATGAGGTTCGTGCTCAGATACCCAAGTTACTTTTTTTTAATAAGATTTAGTTACTTTTTTTAATAAGATTTAGTCAAACGATCATCCGCTTCACACCCGGAAAGCGCCAGGTTCGATTCCGCGTAGATGCGGCGCAGTTTTTTTTATGCTGAACTAAATTAGCTCAGAGCACATTGACACTTGGGAAATGTCACGGATATATATGGGAAAAAACCTGGAAAACTTAGGGAAATCGGTTTTCCAAAAGTTGTATGAACCCTGCAGTTACAACTATCTTCCATTTAAGGCACTATACTTTCTCAAGGAGGACCCTATAGCGTGTAGTCTTTTTGGGAAGAGACATCTTTCCGCTTGGCGCGCTTCCATCGTGTCTTTAATGACGTATTTCCGGTTGGTTTCACTGGCTTTTCTTTCTATATAATCCAACCTTAGAAGGTGTGGAATTTAAACGAGTTTTATACGCCAAAATTTACTCTTCCGAAGCTTGAATTCTACTATATAAACGTTGCTAGGATGTGGATTGATTATTCGGAAAAATTGTGGGATTGGCGAACAGAAGTTCATTTCAAGAAGTAGGCCTTGTTAAACTTCCCTTTCTGTGGGGTCGGGTTTTTTTTTTGTTTTTCCAAACTCGGCATTATCACCGAACCACTTTTTTCCGAGGATGTTAGAGGAACTTAGAAAGACAGAGAGGGGTAACAAAAAATCACCCCAAATTACTTAGTCGTTTCCTTTATTCATTTATAACAATCACCATTCAGTCCCGGATGGGGGTACCTACAAAAATTTGGGTATTACACGAGACTTGAGGGTTTGTTTTGTGATTAATTATACTTTTTGTGTTAACCCTATTTCCTATGATGTTTCAGTTACATATTTTATTATTAAAACTTCTTTATAATAGCAAGAAGTGATATCTAGTTTACTAGGGAGAAGGTATAAATTCGCCACATTTAGAACTAGCTTTATCTCCAGTCCAAATGTGTAGGTCAGGAGTTAATCCCAGCCGCCTCTAAATTACAACCAGCATCTCATTGGTTCTTGAAAACTCACGTCAGCGCGACGCGAATGATAATGAAAATTACGTATTTTCCAACTGAGGAGAGGCAGCGAAATAGCCCGGCCTCCTTTTACGTCCCCCCTTGTATTTTAAAAGGGGGACTGGGAATATGGCGCGCGCGAATACTTAGGCAACTTATACGTTCTCCCTAATAAACTAGATATCACTTCTTGATAATAGCTATAGCGCCAGTACTTTCTTGCCTTTTTATAAACGCAAGTCTCAATGTTTTTAGAAATGAAGATAGCATACGATACAAGAATGTTTCTTAGCTTGGGTTTGTTTTTTTTCAAGAGATAAGAAATAAACAGACGTGTTTGGAATACTACACTTATTTTTTTCTCAATCACTTTCAGTAAATTCAGTCCCAATTCTTTGTAGCAACGTATCATTCTTTCCTTTTATTCATTTTATGTTTTAGCTCTCACTTTTTTTTGTGTGTGTACTATTCCAATCACGTGCGTTGGAGCGAAGCAAAAATCGAGTCGAGTCACGGGTTCGAAGAAAAATTCTTATAACGTCCGTAATTGCAGCGTTCTCTGGCGTCTCAACCAAACATTTTTATCTTGTAACACAAAGAGAATTATTAGAAAGAGGAGTTGAAAAGACATGATACCATGTATAACGTTTCGTTTCCGGTTTTTGTTTTCTATAATATCAACTAAGGCTTAGTTAGGAAACTGGTTGTAAATAATGATTGGTCGTACTCTACTCCTCTTATGATAATTCTCTGCGATGATAATAGAATAAAGGGCCTAGCTAGGTTTTATCCTCTGAGATTTCGCTAAACAATTCTATTAGGTTCATGCCTTGTCGCAATTTGCATAAACTAGTTTGATGGGTTTTTTTTCTGCATCTTCCTTTTCTGTTCTTTCTCGCCTTCAAAACGAATTCTCTTTTATGTTTCCCGCTCAATTTCCGGAGTAATATTAGAATATTGCATTTTTCTCGCCTTGACGGCTTTTCTAATTAAAACTATAAGAATTAGTGGATACAATTATTGATTCTAGTTAAGGCCCATTCACACCATAGACAAAAATCTTACGTTTTCACGTTAATTGGTGAAGTCGCTTAACTACTCTCTTTATTAAACACGTGCAAATAGATTCGCGGGTTTAGTTTGAAAATTTTACGTTTCGTCTCTGGCAGTGTCCAGATGGCGCCACCTCGTTAGCGCCTTTTCTTTAGCCATAGCTCACTCGATCGTGCGTTATTGACGCATGGTCAGATGGTGAGATACTCATTAGCAGACGATATAAAACCACACGTAATAATGGTAAAATGATCCCAAACTTTGGTTAGGTGTACAGTATATAAGTTTTTATTAATTTCTAAGTGATTACTCGTACATTTTGATATAAGGCGTAACTAAACTAATGGTTGCAATACAATTAACAAATTGTTAAACAAATACCAGTTAAATACAAAATACTGATAAATAGTATTCAGTTATAAGTGCAATACTAATTCTGCAGGTGTTATGTTGCGATTTTCAAATATTGTTCAAGGTTTAACACGACATGTTTTGGTACATTTTGGGCACCGCAGTTGCGTGAACGATAATAGAATGCCATTTGCCAGAATAATCAGTGGTAAAATTATGTTGCCCATCGACACACCTTGACATGTATTGGGACATTTTCTCAAACGCAATTTCGTTAACGATAGCAGAATTCCAGTTGCTAGAATAATCAGTGGTAGAATAATGTTGCCCATCGTCATACCTTGCTTCGGGGCTATGTTCAACTCGTGCCCATGTTGCAACAGATAATAATTATAATCGTTGCCAATATTGTAGTCGCGATTAAAAGTTCCCCCTTCATTATACCGTAAAATGCTGAAAAGTTTAATTAGGTGTTTTTCTTTATGAAGTTTTTTGGAGTTTGGATCAGTTAGTTAATTACCTTTGGTAGAATTTAGTTTTGATAGATTTGGACAAACCTTTCCGTGTTGGTACGCTAAACAATTCGGTCATTACTGGTTCCTCGGTAAGGTGAACGAAATAGTTATTAGTTACTTGTTCTCCTAACAACTCGAAGAACACGGCAATAAAATGAATAAGTAACGAAATTCTTTGAATGAAAACCGCTTTCCCGCCTAAAATTTCATCCACTATCTTATCAAGCTTTTCTTCAAAATGTTTAAGAATTCCCTCAGTTCTAAAGGCTTGTTCGAACGCGCTTCTCTCAGTTGCTTTTGCAGAGTTCTAGAATGTTTCGTGAGAAATTAAGGTACCACCACTATTTTTTCCAAACTTTTTGATACCTACCTTCCAGAGCTGGGACGCTAGCAACAGCTCGTGTTGATAAGTCCGTAATTCGGGTCGTGAGGTCAAATCATCGAGGTTATTTATGTAGTTGGGCTCTTCGGCCGATGAAAGTGAAGAGAATAAGTTACAGGTTGCCATACTAATTAGCGTTGTTGATGCAAAGAGACAAGTAATTAGTAGAATACGCTGGGAAACATACGAAGGTGTCCACTCTGTCCCTGTTTAGGAAAGGAGAATCAGTCTTAAACGTCAAACATTGAATTGATTAGTTTCATATCATTTGTACCTTGGGTTATTAGAAGCCCCAATACGATTGAAGTGGAATCAAGAATTTCGCTGGTTAAAAATGACCGGGATAGCGAACTGTAGATGTATCGCGAAAGGCCCACGAAGAATGACGCAATAATGACGTAACCAAGAATGCTCAACCACACCTTGAATGTGAATTCGTCAAAGAAACAAAATTAAAACCCTTGTAGCTGGGAGATATTTTTTTGTGATATATTTACGCTAGTTTGAAAAATCGTCAGAATGAAGAAAGGTCCGTAACTGGCCCCAATTGAACCACTGGACACAATATGTACGTCATCGTAAAACGTCATTCCACCCCAATCCACCTGAGATGAAATCTGAAGATTTACTTGTTGCGGATAAAATGGTATTTCAATATCAGTTTTCTGAAAGATTAATCATTCAGAATTGCACGCTTCCTCGACGACAAATGAACACGCCTAATATTCACTGACGTTTCTTTCCAAATCTAACATCGGTTTAAGGTAGTCCAATTTTTCTTCGGTGACTGTCATATTGAGGCCCCTTTTCGACGTGAAGCGCTTTCAGTTTCGTTCATTTTGTTGTACTTATAACGTACTTTACTTATACTTACGAATTTCTCATTTGTTGAAGTACGGATTGAAATATTGAGCCCCAATAACCGCCAAAGGTGAGCTGCTCCACGTCATAAATTTCAAATAAAAATGCTTCACTTCTGACTGCAACTCGCATGGCATTTTCAGCCATGGCTGTCTTTCCCTCTGTGAAATTCATGTTTCCAAATTGATTCCATACATTATATTATCGCTAATAGTCAATTCAAACTTACCCATTTTACAAGTTGCGCTCCTGTTTATTAAGAACACACTAAAAACTAAAGGTCTTATTCAAATTGAACATTTTTGCTATTACAAGAGAGCCAATACAGGCGTTGTCCTTTTAAGAGTATCCCAAGTTCTCAACTGACAAGATAAAATCATTAACCATTTTTGGTCTAAGTCCATTAAATTCTAGAGGGCCGGTAGGCCCTTCTAGATAAGATCCCACACCCTCCCGTAATGTTAATGAAAATTCACAGATTTTCGCCGATTTTCCCATAGGAATAACATGGGGTTTTTGGTGCTCCTGTACATCGAATCATTTAAAAACTAAAGCGAAGTTACGTTTCGGAATACTTTCAAATTAACCAGTAACTATTCAAGGTGTGCCTTTTTCAAGTTTCATCAAAAATTAATTAAGTCTAAGTATGTTAATTTAATTAAAAATGTAAGTACCTCAAAAGATTATTCTACAGCAGACGACGCTAATTGTTCATTACTCTACAGTAGACGACGCTAATTGCCATTTCACCGCCTTGAAACTTTAACTTGATATTTTTCAATAAATATAACACTATATTTATTAAAAATTTCTCTGGCGGGTCTATTTTTCGTTTAATTATGTGTTTCGGTTGAAATTCTATACTTAAGATACCTTTTTAATTTATATTTAGATGTAGTTTCGACCAAGGCTTAAGTTGCCTTACTTAGGCCATGGATTTAATAGAAGCTTACGCTTCATGGATATTTCACTGTTGCCTTCAGTAAGGCATAAGGATAGATGGATCAGTGTTGGAAATAAGGATTTTTTTAAAACTGGACCTATGGCCTAGGTATTTTAATTAAAATAACTGGCCACGGTCCACT
>JAEQBA010004314.1:0-19569 GCA_019434445.1 Phalangium opilio | reverse complement strand
CTTCCTACGTAATATTTCTAGTTACCGAGATTTTGGGGCTTTTTCGTTATCGGAACAGCTGGGGTCGGGGGTCGCCCGCGATATATACGAGTTCCCCGTTCCCGAGCCGGGTTAAAAATCTTAATATAAATTTCACGCTAAAATGAATACCAAGGGTTCTTGGCCCTCACCCTCTCTACAATACGATACGATAGAATGCTATATTTAGGAACAATACACCCAGGCTAACGGTGAATTGTAAAAAAAAATATATTTTATATAATTTATTTCATATACGATTTCCGGGGGGGGGGGGTCTCCTATTTAGTTCACAAAATTCAAAATGAGTTCAAGGGAGAGTGTATTAAGGATTTTACGCGTATTACAATCTCGCATTTTCTTCGTAAAACTCGGTTCATTCCAAGATTGTAATTTCCAATAATATTAAACGAAGAAATTATTTATTATTTTTATAGGAGAACCTCCGATTATGCAAGAACTCTTATACTCAAAAACATTCTCTCTTTCTCTCTCTGGAGATATATTTTGAAAAATAAAATAATTTCTCGGTATACATTAAAACGTTTCCCAAAAAATGATTTAGCTGCGAGTGAAGAAATCACGTAGTAGCTTTTAAGGTATTTAATGAGTGGACCTTTCGCATTTACGAAATCTATTCTCTCTTAAAACGCGCGCGTTCTCTCTTCATTCACACCAGCGAGTCTCGAGGTTTTTTAAAGCCCCATACACACACTATTAAGCGCCAAGCACGCTTTTAAATTCAAAAGAATAATATAACAACGCGCGACTTTGGCCGGCTCAAACCGTAAGAACCCGAAAGTATAATTCGCGTAATAAAATGCTTCTCGACTTAATGATAGTCCTAGCCTCTTGGTATAGCCCATTTTAAGAGTATAGACCGCGGCGGTCCGGCTGCTTGCTTGCTTGCTTGGTGGAGTCGTGTACAGCCAAGCCACATTTAAAATCTCCGTGAAAGAGAGGTGGGAAACTATCCAGCACTGCCTAAGATAACAGGGTTGCCACGAAATTTTCAGAACCAAATTCCCTGACCTTTTCTGAGATTTTCCCTGACCTTTTTCTGAGATTTTCCCTGACCTTTTTCTGAGATTTTCCCTGACCTTTTTCTGAGATTTTCCCTGACCTTTTTCTGAGATTTTCCCTGACCTTTTTCTGAGATTTTCCCTGACCTTTTTCTGAGATTTCCCTGACCTTTTTCTGAGATTTCCCTGACTTTTTCTGAGATTTTCCCTGACCTTTTTCTGAGATTTCCCCTGACCTTTTTCTGAGATTTTCCCTGACCTTTTTCTGAGATTTTCCCTGACCTTTTAGGCCGAAAACGTAAATGTTTACAGCACGTTTTAAGTCCTTACAATTAAATAAAATCTCTACATTAAGTTTTCCAATGTATTTGTTACACCAAAATGATTAGAAAACATTTTAACTAAATAACAGTCTAAGAGATTTTTTAGAGAGCACTTACTTTTAAAAAACAATCTAAAATTTTTTTAAGGATTGCCCTAGGAGTTTTCCGTGTTAAGAGAGGATTAGAAGAAACTTTCATTCAATAAAGACTTATCCCCCGAAATTTTACCCGCTAATATAAATCCCCTGACTTTGCTGAAATTTTTAAAATTCCCTGACTTTTCCAGGTTTTCCCTGACCCGTGGCAACCCTGGATAACACCGTTATGGAGCGCAAAACGCGATGATGGAGAGTTATAGACCCCTCGAGCAACATTTAAACGTGAAAAAAGGAGGTAGGGCAATCAAAACTACCCTAATAGTCTTCATCTTTTGATATAATACCAAACGGGCTTTTAAAAAAACCAGATAGAGTGAGAGTGAGAGCGGGGAAAAAAATGCCTAATAATTTTCCCGCCATATTCACTCCCGCACGCGCCAAAGAAAGAAAAAAAAAAAGCTGGCGCATTGGTAATAGTGGGCGCGTGCACTCCATACCTAAAAAGCGATAGGGCGCGAGAGAGAGTTTTATCCGACATTTTAGCTTAGCAATATCACCACGTGACTCTCAAAGCGAGTATTACTATTTTCTCGCGCCACCTAATTTGCATAAATTATTCTCGCGTTTTTGACCTTCAAAGGATGATGGGAGAGTTTCTATTCCGAATTCGAATATGGCGGTTGTTGAGAGATTTAAACAAAGATTAAAAGGAGGGTGGGTATGATAAAGCGCCATTGGGGGATCATCTGGTCTATAAACATACACCCCCTAACGGTAAAACAACAACAGAATCGTCTCGAGGATGCTTGGACTCGGACCTAACACCCGGTTTGAACTTTAACCCAAGATGTCCGTATAAAAAAGTTGTTTACCCAGAACAGGGTTCTAGTTCGCCCGCCAACGTCGCGAAGTATAGCGTCGCAACGACGCTAACATCACCCCCAAGTACTTGTCCCTAATTCCTAGACTCAGGACCTCGTTAACGCGGTATCAGTTAATACTGTCACAAGCTGATCAACGTACGATCCCGGTATGGATCTTCCCTAATTCAAAGTGAACGTGGATCACCCACACCCCCGTACCGCGAATCCATGCTCGAGCGGCCTTAGGAACTATTCCAAGTAATTGGATATTGGGTCCATTCCCTTAAGTCTGGGGCTCCAGCCACTGTAGCGCTTTATGCCGATTCCCCAACAAAAAAGTCCAAGTCGGGGGTTTAAGATAAAATATTCAACGCAGCCCATACTTCGCAAATGGCAGCAATCGGTGCTTTATGAATGGTAGTACATGACCGTATTCATATTACGCGAAGAAAAAAGCGGGGGTGTATACGCGGACGGAGGGGCCCCTAAGGGGTGGAGGAGGTACAATGGCCCCCTAAACTACCGAGGCCCGCTGGAAAATCTCCAGGGTGAAGAGGGGCCAAGCGTTGAAGAGACTGACTGCTTTACTAGCGCTTAGGTCTTCAGCACCACCACGAGGGGATATGTATGGATTTATGTCGGCCAAAGATTCTCGAGACACCGCGCCACCACCGTGTTTGAGGAAGAGGCCCCAGTAGGACAATCATCAAGGAGGCAAACAAATAAAGGGAGATATCACGCGACCCTTAACACTAGCCGCATCTCGTCATCAAGAAATTAAGACCAAACGGAATTCAGTTTGACTTAGAAAAGGTGAAATTTTATGACACGGAGTGGACTTACCCTTTGGATATCCCACGATGTCACGAACATCCTTTAATGTTTTCAGATGCAGAGACCAATATCTCGTCAGTCCAGTTTTGATTAGGTGCTATAGATAAACATGATAATTAATCACTGAAAACTCATACGTAATAACATGAGTTAATAATATGTTAGCTCCCTATAAGTTACTCAGGCTCCATAGGCGTAATGTATCCAGCGATTTCTTCTCATTTCGCCCGCGCGGGAAGAAAATCCGAATGTTGCGCTCTCTCTTGTCGGAAAAAAATCTGCTTTTTCACCAAGGGAGTGTTTTAGTCTTTAATGTTCATGTTTTGACAATTTAACATAAAATCAAGGCGTTTGTGTCAGTACTGAGACAAAAAGTGCAGGAACTCAATGCAATTTGCCGATATTGATAAAGAATGCTAAAGGTAAGAGTTGTTGATGTGACTTGAATCCAGAAAATTATACAACAGCTAAATCCATTCCACTGATCTCTGAACTGTTTTCTTAACCGAGGCTACTGAGCGAAATATTCGGCTGCTTAAATAGCTCCGATATCATTGGCTAGCTTCCACTACACGCGCTTCCGGGGAAAAACTGGAAAGAAGAGTAAATAAGATTTTCGTTCGCGTGGCGGCCGCAGAGCGTCGCATATAATTGGGAAGCCGGCGGCGCGGGAGAAAACGCTGGAGTATAAAATGTATTGCCTGAGTAACTTATAGGGAGCTAACATATTATTAACTCATGGTAATAAGTACGATAAGTCTTAATGTCTTGGATATTCTAGGCTAGGGACTTTAAAAATTAAGCAATCTACAAACGCAAAATTATTCCCAAAAAAACTAATTAGGCATTCCCTTTTATCCCCCTAGTTAAATTTTAAAGAGACCCAACCCAAGTTGCTACGTACGACTTAACCTTTCATATCGTAGCGGCGTTAAAGGTCAAACGTCAGGTTAAAAGCTGCCAAGGTTAAAGAGCTCCGTCCTTCTTTATTTACGAGTTGAAAAAAAAAAATTAAAAAACACGGTAAAAACTGGGAGAGTTTTTAACTTCTAACGAAAAAATTAGCAACCAAGTCTGGGTTCATCGAAACCGAGGTTAGGAGATGGTCTCCCAAGCCTAATTGCGGTGACAAGGGACGTTCGAAAATCTGGCGCTATGACGTGGTTATAGTCAAAATGAACGAGCCAAGAGCTTAAGGGTGTTACCTTGTGGGCGGAGTCGAACACGGGTTTAATTTGCATAATGCCAACTTCGTTAGCAGGCGGAATAAAAAAAATCAAAAAGTTGGGGAGGAAGAGGGATGTTAGCTTGGAAATGGCGGGATTGAAATTAGCTCGTGGGATGCGTGAAATTACCAACCCCCCTCCACCTCTCCCTCCCGTAGCTCGCGTTCAATACTATTTGAAACACGCACGTGCAACACCCCTCCCACCACCACCCCCGTCTCTATCCTTCATTTAAATTCCCCTACAGTAATGAAAAGAAAAGTTATTAATGACTATACGATGAAGAAAAGCAACAAAAGAACGCGCCAAAGTAAAGAAAAAAGACCGCGCGCGCGCTCCAGTCTCAAGTTCTTTCCCGCCAAAAAGCGTGGTGCAGTGTTGAGGGTTGGATTTTAGGCTTAGGAAAAATGTCTCCCAAGTCCTAATTGTTAAATTATTAGAAAAGAACCCCTTTTATCATTAAAATATCGTAAATTCCGCGACGTGATCTTTTCAAGATGTTACCGCGCTCTTTTTTTTTGGTATACACTAATTTTATGGTAATTCTTTGGTATATACGAGAATAGGAATGACGTGGGAATTAACATTAGATAGACATTGTTTCTAGGATTTTGTTTCTAGGATATTAGGCTTAACGCGAGACTTTTAAAGAACGATTTAAATATTAAAACGGGGCTATATACTTTGATGTAGGTTTTCGAAGGGTGAATTATACAACAAAATGGCCGCGTGGCTTCCTTCTCGAGCAATGATATACCCATCCGTATACGGGTGATGGGTGGAAATATCTTTTCAAAATTCAACTCGTGGACAGGGATACGAAGCCATTAGAGATTTTGCCTCTTCACGATCGGTCGAACCATCTTCATTATGATCTACGGGGCACGGTGCCCCCTCCCCTAGCTAGCGCGGGGGTAATAGGTTAGGAGCGTGCGCCCACCAGCGCTCTACATCCAGATGCCAAGACGCCAGTGGCAAAGAATATCCCTTTTCCAAGTACCTTCGGCTATGGGTCCTTAGGACCTACCGGCTATCTATAGCTATACGCAGTCCATTTCCAAGAAATCTTTCTTAGCTTTATAAATTCTATTGTCAATGGAGGTCACGATTTCAAAACAAAAGACTGCTAGCCACGTCATAAGGCTAAGGGGAATCTAACATTAACATTTAAGCCAAGTTCGCCTCTTTTCTATACCAGCCCTCACGTCCCATATTCCTAAGCATATGTGCGTGGCTGAATGTTGACCAACTTGTAAACATTATTACTAAGTTAACTTAAAAGATAGGGGAAATCCATCGTGGTTGCGATAGACCTAATTTTCCTCTACGCAATGACCCTAAATACTTCGTAAATCAGGGTTGGAGACACATTTAAATAAAAAGAAAAAACCTCAACTTTAAACGTCATTTAACAACACTTCCGTAAAAATCCCCTGGGGGTATAATACCCCTAATTGTTCTCTACGCAACGATACTACATAGTTGGGGCCAAGTCCATCAGGGGTCAAATTAACCAATAATAACGATAATGATACCTCAAAAACAAATTAGAATTCCCGGAGAGTTTACGAATTCAGCTCACGCTTCTAAGAGCGAATTAGGGAACCTTTTCACGTTTACTTTCTTCAATTAATTTTTATTCTTTTGTAGAAAACGGTCAGGCTTTCTTTAACAAAAACCGCCCCCTCTAAACCTTTCTAAAAGATTTCTCTGAAGTTTATTATTAATTTAAAAAAAAGCGTAAAACCTTTAACAATAATTTTTTTTTATGAAAAAAGGTTCTCGAAGCGAAAGTTCAAACACGAAAGAATTAAAATCATATTATTGGAAATTAATAATAAAAATTAATCACATCCGTGTTGTTAGCGATCGTTAAACGATTTTACGTGCCAAAAATTATTAAAGAAAATTTTAAAGTTTTTTTTTGTTAAATAATAATAGATTTAAGAAAAAAGATTACGAAAATTTCTTCATAAAAGTCTAAAAAAATTAAAATTCCACTCGTGATATATCGTTGGAAAATATGGGAGTGGTTCTCTCTCTCTCTCCCATTCCATACCTTAGACTTTTATACCATCGTGAATCGAACGAATCATTACAAGAATATTGTAAATAAATATCCTATCTATTTTGTTTTACCATCACTGACTTAACTTTCTGAAAGTAAGTTATTCTCGGAGGTTATTAAAGGCATTCGTGGATGATTACGGGGATAATAGGAGGTACCCACTACGAGTTCTTAACAGTTTATCCTGAATTACTGATTGTTTTTACTGGCCGGGAGATTTTGAAAGATAATCGCTCCAGATTTCTTAGGTCTAAGACCGCGGGGGTTGGTTGGATACCCAATTTTTTTCTTCCAACTTGTCTTATTATGTTGGGAAATATTAGGCCGCTTTGTTTCAAGGTAACGGACATAATTTAACGCGTTTTAAAGAAATGATAGAAATAGCCTTGGGTAAAAAGTAATAGCTTAAATACTAGGCCTAAATGGATTTAAATAAGTTTGCAAATTCTTTAACCTTTCTTACCCCAAACAGAACGCTGAAACGTTCCCAAACGCGCGACCTTTCTGTGTTTAGGCTTAATTGTTAAGCCTAATTTTAAAGAAAACTACAATAATAATCTCGCTCGCTTACGGAAGTAAAAAAAAGAAATAATTCAGGTAGCTCGTGAGATGTTTGACCCGTGATTATTAGGCCAACCTTAGTTTGACCTCTGTAGAACACGCGCACGCGTGTTGCCCCGTTGAATTCGACCTGGACGACCTTTACTAAAAAAACACCTTGATTCTTTGACGCGACAACAATGTTGAACGATTTTGTTGCTCGGGTTAATAAGAGCGAAACAGTTCAGCTCCCGTTTATGGGGATAAAAATCTTTCCAAATTTTTTTTCTATTTTCCTCGTCAGTGACCTTTGAACTTCATCCCCGGGGAGGAGGAGAACTAACTAAACTCCCCGATACAAAATGCTTCATTTTCTTCCACGTTTCGCGCGTGTTCCTGACGAATTTCTCGGAACCAATTCAAACTAAACGTTCAATAAAGTTAGCCCTATAGACTTAACTGGTGAAGCAACGAAAATTCGGACGTTTCAATTTGAGACGAGGGGGGATATTTTTCGGCGAAAAGAAATTAAAGCGAAGACTGGCTTAGACTGATGATAACGTAACCCGACCTTTGACCCCACCTCACTCACCCGCTAGCGACTATACGAAGGCGGGAAACTTTTTTGGGAAAGAAGAATTTAGAAAAGACAGTTCAGCGTTTGAGCTTTTTCTCGTCTTTTAACTTTCTAGAAAGATGGGCCATCTTTGCCCCCAGGGGTTTTTTTGCCAAAAAAAAAACACACTAAGAACAAGAAGAGGGGGGGCGGCCTTTACCAAACTAAGGGGCAGTTAAGCACGAAATCACGTTTCCCCCCCCCTCTCTTCCTTAGGTTCTTCCAAAAACAGTCATGATATAGTTGAAGAACTTACATTTTGTTGTAAAACATAATCGATTTTCTACCTATTTATATTTTTAATATAATTCGAGAGCAATTTTTGTATTATAAAAATACATCAAAAATATTATTTTATGTATATACGAACTTTGACCCTTGGGTTGCCCCCATTATTTACGGGAGAGATTGGGATGATGAACCTAAAGTAATTATTGTACGAAAATGCCTACATTCTCAATCATGATATGATGACTGTGGAATTATTTTGATATGGCCTTCCCAGTTTTATAAGAAGCGGGATAAAATTCTAGATTGGCCAGCTCTCTCTAAAAATGAGAGAGGAAGAAAAAGTCGTCACTAAACTTTATTTTTTCCTCGTCTTATTGATCGCGAAGGTTTTAAAGAAAAGTAGTTTCATTCAAGCTTGACTGTTAGCGCCGCCATCATAGCCAGCGATAGGGGAGAGTTAAACTGCCCCATTATTAAAGGGGGCAGTTGTTGGGGCCAATATATAACGCGGGAAAAGGGCATTGATTCTTAGCTATACGAAAGACACCATCACGAGATCGTCCTCCGACCGAGGGAACACTCGCTCTCTAAATTCAAATTAAGATTCTAACGAAAGTCGAGTCGATTAAAGCGGGAGTGTATCTCCCCTCGAAGGACAGGACGAGGGGGACCCCACGCCGCGTGCCACGACGGTAATAGGGCGAGGAGTCAACGCCGCGCAGAGTTTAAAATCGAGGACCATTACAAAAATAGCCATTTACGAGGACGACATTGGCTCTCTATATCGTTTTATCGCGTAACATCGATCCCAGTTCTGAAAATGAAAGGACCCCGATGGGACCCCAAACAGCGCCAAGTTAAAAAAAAAGAGAGAGAGAAATAAATTTAATGTTGAATTGCCGCCATTTTTAAACGACTCGGTGGGATTTTCCCATTTCAAATAAAGTTATTACGATTAAAACAAAATTCTTATTATTTTCTTTAAAAAATAAATGGGAGATAGACTGGGAAATATGGCGCTCTGTTCAACTTCAAACCGCGCCAGGGCAAGTTCAAGGTCATAAGGTCAAAGGAGGCAAACAAAACGGTGACGGGAAGCCCCCTCAACAATGTAACGAGTATTGATGGAGGTAAGGAAGCGAGCGAGCGAGCATGGCGGCCACGGCTGGGAGGCATTAAAATATCCAAGAGGTCAATAGTTCGCGAACCGTCCTGAATAGGGGGATCTTTTCACGCGTGTAAATCTTTCAAGTTTGATTTAACATACGCAAAGAAAGAACCGAGCAAGAAATGACGCCAGATTAATCTCTTAGCGCCAACTATTTTCTTTTTCTTTATCGCCCGAGACAAAAACCCTCCTATATGGATCTTAATTCAAACCAGTTTTCTTTAAAAAGTAACTTCGATAAAGGAAATTATTAAAATATACAATTACTTAAGAAAAACTAAGTGCCGGAAGTTAATTATATTATTAATTTTAGAAAGCGGGTTCTTCTTTACTAACGTATTCACTAACCACGTGACACGACTCAAATTGTTGTAGGGCGCGCGATTCAAAGCAGGTGGCATTACATCTCGAGACGCAAACTGTCACAGCGCGCGAGATTTCAAATTTCAAAACAAAGCTTAACTAAAATTTTAATTTTTATTGCCAACGGGTTTTTCTAACTTATATCGAGTCGATTTTTCTTTCACACATAAAGAGCCATAGCCGGTCGGTTCAATATCTATTGAAAAGAGGGTGCAACCTTTAAATGGAAAAGGTCCCTTTGTATAGATGGATATATCCGCTACACGCTTATCAAATTTTTGAACCACAAATGTCGCCATGGTGGACTTCTTTTCAAAAATATATTTGATTGAAAACTTGGTCCGGAGCCAGGGCCAGCAGCTAGCCCCCATTGTCCAAAACCTCAGGGACCTCGGCGAGCGTGCATCGCGCCCAACAGGGTTAAAAATCGACAGCATGCCTAGCTCTTGGTCCCTTTTATTAAGGGAACTTTTTGACTTTTATTCACCCTTTCAGGCTCTAAAAGTCAAATGGCGTAAGGTTGGAAGGAAAACGACCAAGGCCTTAAGGTTTAATAATAAGGTTATTTCCAGAGAAGCCAAATTAACAGTCGCCCTCGGGAGCTTCGAACAATGGCGAATGCTTTTAATTTGGTCATTTTTTTTTCATGGGGGTACCTAAACCAATGAGCTAGCTCCGACTTCTTACGATCCTTCTTGGCTCGGTAATTAAAGATTTGGAGGGGGGGGGTCATTTTTCTTTCTTTCTCCGATGGTAAAGTTCCATCGAAGGCGAACTACTTACTACCAACCACCACCCGTGTGCCCATAAGCGCTGCAGTCACTAATAAAGCCAGCTAATTACTCGAATAACTACAGATCAAATAAAACTTAATTTTCTATGCCTTTTTTTGAAAGGTCCTTTAACTCCCCCCCCCCCATTCCCGTCATCCCCAAAAGGGTTTTAATTTAATTGTTGGTGAATAAGTTTTTTTTTAGTTCATTATGGGTTTGGGGAATGAGCTTCGAGAAAAATATGGATCTCCGTGTGGGAAGATGGTAAATTAAAATTGGTTATTTAATTTGAAGTACGATTTTTTTAAGATTGTTTTATTCCGGTTGTAGCGGATAAATTTTACTAGATCCCCTACAGTAGGAATATTTGCTGCTTTAAGTTTTAGATTCATGAGTAGCCATATTTTCCTTATTCATAATAGAACTAGAATCACCCCTTTCAATGTTTCCAGTGGCCTGTAGACCTACTTTTGGGGATGAATTATATTGAGGACCTATGGTTTTTATCAATAGAATCTCCACCGTTGTCCTTGCGAGCTGCCAATTGTTATTGTCCCCCATGCAGTAGCTTAAAAGTATACCTTCACTTTCTTTCGTATAAAATGCCATACCTGGAAGTCTTAGCCCCTTCTGGGCGCCACTTAGTCGCCAAGTATTTTCTATGAACAAAGTCGGTTTGTTTGTAAATGTTAAAGCCCCTTTCGGGCGCCGCTTGGTCGTCAAAGTGTCAAAAGGCTATAGAAGCCGTAAATAAAAGATCTTTGCATGCTCTCTCAATAACCGATGCCAGTACCGATGCCAGTAACTGATAAGTTAAGTTAAGGTAGGGTTAAGTCCCATGGGATACACCACGGTACAGTGCGCGATATTTTCGCGCCAAAATAAATAGCGCGATATTTTCGCGCCAAAATAAATAACCAATAGACGATGGACCTCGAAAAATACCGTACATGATTGGATGCAATTTCAAGCACTCTCAAACATATAAAAGCCGGGAACACTGGTACAAAAGAACCATTACGATTATCTGTTTCAATGCTGATGGAGATCGGGAATTTGGAGCCAACTCAAGTCGACTGAGGGATTCCAGAGGATGCCACTAGCTCGTCCGTCCCGAACCGAGACTATGGACAAGTCATTGAAAGTCCTAGCGCTGGCCGCCAATTTTTAATGGCAAGTTTAAACATAGTTCCGGGTCATAGCCCATCAGATCGTCACCACTAGTTCCCGCGTAATCATCGTACGACGCTCTACTTCATCTAATAGACTTTCGTCAACGTTCGTCGTTCACCGCACCGTTGCAAAGTGATGAGTACTTTTGTGTTAAACTAAAGGCAATTAAAAGCCATCGGTATTAATATATTAATCTGAGACGTCGTAGTAATTAGACCTGGCATCGGTCAAAATGCATGCTGCATGAGTTAAGATATAGCTTTATCATGTTAAACAACTATTTTGGGGGATAACCATATATTAAATAATATTGTAGGGGATTATGTCGTAATAAGGGCAAAAGCCCTCATAGTTAAAATAGCCTTTAGAGGCTCTATGTTTAGACATTTATTTAATATTATAATGGCTATAGTTATATCCTAAAACATTAAAAATATTTCGATACAATTGAATAAAACTGACTCTACGTATGGCAAACCTTCGTTTAATTCTTATTCATACCCTGAAGCATTAACCGAACAATAGTAGTAGTAGATTTGTTAACGCTTGGCAGCTAGTATAAGCAATGGTAGTAGAAAAAGCGTTACAATTTGGGGGCCCGCCGGGATTGTTTCTCTATGCTAGTAAACTAGTACCGGAGGCAGTCCGAACTCATTAATTAGTAGGAATGATAGGTGTGGAGATAACTACAATATTCATGTGGTAATTGAGGCCGCATGCAGTCAAGGATTGATCATTCTAGGTGCAAACCAGTTTTTGGCGCATATTCGAGCTGTTCCGATTGTATTATCGCTTACAAAGAGTCCCAAGCTATAGATAGAGCGAAGAGGGCGAGGAACAGACATAGTAACAATATGAATCCAATAACTGGACAACTAGGGGGAGCTTCTAATGGTAGTACGGGAAGTAACTTGGGGGTTACGATAAATAGTCCCAACAATCAAGGTTCGCAGGTAGCTGGAAACAGCGGGATTGCGGGAGTAAACACTCAACCGCAACAAGTAGTCCCTTCCACAGTTAGTAGTAGCAACCTGACATTGAACCCTCCTTCCATAGTGACTCAATCTAGTAGCAATAGTAGTACGTCTACCTTGACCACGCAAGCAATTAGTACTGCACCCACAGGCATGACTTTAATATCTACACCTGCTTTAGCTTTAATGCAGCAACAAATAGCAGCTTTACAAGCTCAAATTCTTCAGCTAACTCAGGCTAGCTCGAGTTCTGTACAATTAAATAGTAGCAATCAACAGACCTCGGGGGTAATTAGCCCGCCATTAGTAGGGGTTAGTTCTTCTTTGTTAACAGTACAGCCTGGAAATAGTCCCAATAATAGCAGTGTTGTTCAAAGTACAGCCACACACAACACTAACATTAGCTCGGCACAAAGTGTTAGTAGCCCGCTAAATCCTTTAGTCACGGTTCCGCCTTATCAACAGCAGTATAGAATGCCCAAAATAAGCACCCCCGTTTTTACGGGTAGACCGTCCGACTTAGGGACAAAGGATTTCTTAGTAAAAGTACGTCAAATAAGGGAAACTTTGGGGATGCCGGATATCAATTTTATACAGGCATGGATTCCTCAAATGTTTATTGGACCCGCATTAGACTGGTGGCAATCGTTGGCAATAAAACCCATAACTTTTGATGAATTCCAGCTTCTAGTAAAAAAGGAGTTTGATTTTCAAGTAAACGACACGGTATTACTGGATAGATTATTAAATAGAAAACAAAAGAATGGGGAACCAGTTCGCGATTATATTAATAGTATGCGCGAAATTTTTTTGCAATTAGAAACCCCGTTAGCTGGTCAACACCAGGTGGAATATGTTTTCCGAAACCTTAATAAGACCATGAAACCTCTGTTATCACTGTTTACATATACTTCCGTTAGTGAACTTCTGGCCCATGCTACCCGCCTCGAAATGGCGCAAGGAGTGGCACCCCAGGGGGGAGATCAAGATAGAGCGGTTCCTCCTGAAACTAGCTACGTTAAGAATGGGACGCCCGAAAGTAGACCCCAGCATAAGTCTTCTAAAAAGTCTAAGTCGAAATCGAGTAGCCGTAGTGGGGAGAGAATAATCATATGTAATGTATGTGGAGTGGAAGGACACAAAACTCCAAACTGTCCTACCGTCACGTGTACCATTTGTAACGAAAAAGGTCACATTCAGAGGTACTGCCCGACAAAAAATTCGGGAAACGGGAGTCGGGGAGGACCGAAAGGGGACGGCCCTGCCCCAAAACAAAAGTAATAAAAACCTTACAAAATAGCCCCCTAGCAGCTGACTGCTTTCAGGTCTCAAACGATACTACCAAAAGTAAATGTCTTATAGAAATTAGCATAGCGGGTGTTCCTACCCTGGCATTATTGGATTCTGGTAGCTCAGTTACCCTTATAGATAGAGAATTTTCCAAAAATTTCGAAAAATTTAAATTTAAGACTTCTTCAATTAATTATAAGCTTAAGGTAGTTGATCAAAGATTTATTATGGCTGATCAATTAATGACAGTACCGTTTGAGTTCCCTGGAAAAAAAATTGAACATGATGCAGTCGTCATGGATAATTTAGCTTACCCTTGTATTATAGGAATAGATTGCCTTAAACATAGCGGTATGATGATTAACTATGGTAATTTAAGCTGGAGTTGGGAGTCGAATCCTTCGGTCGCGTATGACTTCTATAATAGTGGAATAAATTTTAATTTAGAGGAATGCAATTTATTTGAAGATGAGGATTTCGACGTAGAGGCTATAGAGAAGGCGTTAGCAGAAGCTCCCATAGATGAGGAGAAAAGAAATAAGTTACGAGAACTAGTCACAAAATTTAAGTGTGTGTTTTCCACCACTGCTGGATTGACCAAATCGGCGGAGCATTATGTCGACACGGGTGATAGTAAACCGATAGCGTGTCCACCATATCGTAACTCTCCTCGCAAAAAGGAGATAATAGACGAAATAGTCAAAGAGATGCTAGATTTAAATCTCATTGAACCATGTCATAGTCCATGGAGCGCTCCGACCCTACTAGTTGGCAAACCCGATGGAAAATTCCGCCTAGTTATAGACTATAGGAAGGTAAATAGTGTGACTAGAAAGGACTCGTACCCCTTACCAAGAATCGAGGATATATTAGAATCAGTTAGAACCCCCGATTATATTACAGTACTAGATATGAGATCTGGCTACTGGCAAGTGCCCTTGAACGAGAGTAGTCGTGACACCTGTGCCTTCGTAACCCATAGCGGCATCTATCGACCTAGGGTTATGATGTTTGGCCTCACGAATGCTCCGGCAACCTTTCAGAGACTTGTCAACAATTTGTTTGGGCATTTAGCCAAAGAAGGAGTATTTGATTACTTCGATGACTTATACATAGTCTCTGATACCTTCGAAGAGCATTTAAAAAGCTTAGAAAAGGTCCTAACAATTCTGAAAAACGATGGTTTGACAGTTAAGTCCTCGAAGGCCCAGTTCTGCCGGAAAAAAGCTCATATTTTGGGTCATCTTGTTTCAAAACAAGGAATAGAAGTAGATCCGGAGAAGGTTCGCGTCATTAAAGAGTACCCAGTACCGCGCACAGTTAGACAGCTAAGGAGATTTTTGGGAATGGCCGGGTTTTACCGACGTTTTATCCCAAAATTCGCAGATGTAGCTACCCCACTACATCATCTCACCCACGACAACGTTACGTGGCATTGGGGAGAGGAACAACAAAACGCTTTTGATTCCCTTAAAACTAGCTTGACCACCGCCCCTATCATAGTTTCCCCTAACTTTAAGTTACCATTCACGCTCTATACTGACGCTTCGAATGTGGGATTAGGCGCGGTGCTCACACAAACCATAGATGGAAAGACTAACGTCGTCCAATACGCTAGTAGAACTCTTAGCGCGGCCGAAAGAAAGCTGTCAGTCACCGAAAGGGAATGTATGGCAATAGTTTGGGCCATATCAGAAAAGTTTCGCGTTTATCTTGAGGGTAACTTCTTCACAGTAATAACAGACCATAAATCATTAGAATGGCTGAAAAACGCTAAAGACCCCACGGGAAAATTTACCAGGTGGAGCACTAAACTACAATCCTTCGATTTTAAGATTGTGTATATCCCCGGTAAAAACAATGTAGTAGCTGATGCGCTTTCACGCATCCCCGAGGCAAGCGAAACCGAAGAAGCTTTAGTAGCCCTTATTGACCAAGAATTAGGCGAATCCAGAGCTATAACCTTAGATAGGGAAATTATTATAGCCGATCAGCGTGTAGATCCACGAATAGGCCGACTTATATCCTTTCTGGAGGAAGGTAAATGCGGCGGAAGTGATAATATAGGGAAATGGGTTAAGAGAGTAGCGCCATCTTGCAAATTAATGGACGGTATCGTGTATAGAAACGTACCACTAGGTCAAGCGGATGATAACAATGGTTTCGTTCACGCGGGTACTAGTAGAACCCCACGTGGTGATGATAGTGTCACCCATTGTAGCGCCTCTAGCGACTCTAATAAAAGTAGTCCTTCATTGGACTCTTTTAAAATAGTAGTACCCAAAACCCTAATTAAGGTAGTAATTGCGGCATGCCACGACATACCCTCATCGGGTCATCAAGGCAAGGCCAAAACTTTGGAAAGATCGAGGAAGTACTATACCTGGGAAGGGATGACTAAGGACGTTAATAGTTATGTCAAGTCATGTATAGTCTGCCAAGAGCATAAGTCTCCCCCAATTAAACAAGCGGGACTTATGAAGTCAGCAGAGCCTTCTCAACCGTGGGAGGTTATAGGAATAGACCTCAAAGGTGAATTTCCACGAAGTAAAAGGGGTAATACGCAAATATTAACCGTGTTAGATTACTCCACGAAATGGGTCGAAGCCCATGCCTTAAAGAAGGCTACCACAAAAACAATAGCTACCATTCTCATAGACCACGTTTTTACACGTTTTGGTGTCCCAAAGAGAATAGTTTCCGATTCAGGACCTCAATTCGTTTCGAACCTGATGAAGGAAGTCTGTAATTTATTTGAAATCAAGCAGCGTTTTACATCCTTCTATTCACCGCAAAGTAATCAGACTGAAAGGGCAAATAAAAACCTAGGTAACATGATAAAGTGTTACGTCACTGAAAGTCACCAGTATTGGGACGTTGGTTTGCAGCAGTTCGTAATGGCCCTCCGTTCAGCAAAGAACGAATCAACCGGCTACTCGCCATCATTTCTTAATTTTGGTCGTGAAATTAGAGAGGTACCCATTATGAACGTAGACAACCAACTTTCCAAGGCCTGCGAAGCCATTGATCCCTTGCGCAGAGCCGATATTATTCGTGACGCAATTAAAAAGGCTCAAGACAATTTAGTTAAAGCCCAAGACAAAAACGCAGCCCTTTATAACGTTAAGAAGCGGGAGTTTGAATTCGAGAAAGATGATTTAGTTTTAAAGAAAACCCATCACCAGTCAGACGCTGGTAAAAGATTCTCCGCTAAGTTGGCTAATACTTGGGAGGGTCCATTTGTAGTCGACGAAAAATTGTCCCCTTATACTTACAAGTTAAGGACGAGGGATAGCAATAACCGTCAGTTGAAAGGGACGTTCCACCTTCGGGAGCTTAAGCTCTTTCATGAGCGCGACCAAGAAAAGGAGGAACAACGTCCAGTAGAAACAAAAGCCAGAAAAAAGCCTAATATTGTTCGCCCTCCAGTAGACAATAGCTTTCAAATGGTATTGCGTAAGCGCATGTAGTTTGCGGTTTAGTTTAGTGTATAACTGGACCTTGGTACCTCTCCAGTTGTACTGACCCTAAGCCTTCCTGTAGATTATTTTTGTAAATTTGTGCAATTTGTGTAAATATCTTAGTTAGTTGTTTTTGTAAGTAGTTTTATTTTTCTTCCGTTTTTTTTTATCAACTTTTAGTTACTTTGCCTCCGAGGTCGTTCGGCTCTAAGGGGTGGGGAGTGTAGCGGATAAATTTTACTAGATCCCCTACAGTAGGAATATTTGCTGCTTTAAGTTTTAGATTCATGAGTAGCCATATTTTCCTTATTCATAATAGAACTAGAATCACCCCTTTCAATGTTTCCAGTGGCCTGTAGACCTACTTTTGGGGATGAATTATATTGAGGACCTATGGTTTTTATCAATAGAATCTCCACCGTTGTCCTTGCGAGCTGCCAATTGTTATTGTCCCCCATGCAGTAGCTTAAAAGTATACCTTCACTTTCTTTCGTATAAAATGCCATACCTGGAAGTCTTAGCCCCTTCTGGGCGCCACTTAGTCGCCAAGTATTTTCTATGAACAAAGTCGGTTTGTTTGTAAATGTTAAAGCCCCTTTCGGGCGCCGCTTGGTCGTCAAAGTGTCAAAAGGCTATAGAAGCCGTAAATAAAAGATCTTTGCATGCTCTCTCAATAACCGATGCCAGTAACTGATAAGTTAAGTTAAGGTAGGGTTAAGTCCCATGGGATACACCACGGTACAGTGCGCGATATTTCGCGCCAAAATAAATAGCGCGATATTTCGCGCCAAAATAAATAGCGCGATATTTTCGCGCCAAAATAAATAACCAATAGACGATGGACCTCGAAAAATACCGTACATGATTGGATGCAATTTCAAGCACTCTCAAACATATAAAAGCCGGGAACACTGGTACAAAAGAACCATTACGATTATCTGTTTCAATGCTGATGGAGATCGGGAATTTGGAGCCAACTCAAGTCGACTGAGGGATTCCAGAGGATGCCACTAGCTTCCGTCCCGAACCGAGACTATGGACAAGTCATTGAAAGTCCTAGCGCTGGCCGCCAATCCTTAATGGCAAGTTTAAACATAGTTCCGGGTCATAGCCCATCAGATCGTCACCAATAGTTCCCGCGTAATCATCGTACGTCGCTCTACTTCATCTAATAGACTTTCGTCAACGTTCGTCGTTCACCGCACCGTTGCAAAGTGATGAGTACTTTTGTGTTAAACTAAAGGCAATTAAAAGCCATCGGTATTTTATTGGGATGATACGTCGTAGTAATTAGACCTGGCATCGGTCAAAATGGAATGCTGCATGAGAAAGATATAGCTTTATCATGTTAAACATCTTTGGGGGATAACCATATATTAAATAATATTGTAGGGGATTATGTCGTAATAAGGGCAAAAGCCCTCATAGTTAAAATAGCTTGAGAGGCTGTCTTTGAACATTTATTTAATAAATGGCTATAGTTAATTACTTGGGAATTACTTTGGAAATATCTTTGGAATTTTCTTGGGAATTTCTTTGGAATTTACTTGGGGAATGTCTTAGGAATTTACATGGGAAATAGTTTGGAATTTTCTTGAGAAATGTCTTTGGAATTTTCTTGGGAAATATCTTGAGAAGTGGGTATACTAATTTAGCCACTTGAAACGAGGATAGTTCATACACGCAAAACCATATCCAATACAGGGAGTGTAGTGAACTACACCCCACATAGGCCTAGCGAAGGAAGTTCTCGCATGCAGTGTGAAATTGCTTATAAAGTCAGACATTTATCGACTTAAAAAATCCGTAACGAAAGCAGAAAGTTTTAACCTTGTGCAATTGTATGGTGTGCTATGTGGGTTTTGGAGGCTTAACGGCCAAGCAGTAGATACAGACGTTGTTGTTAAATTTAATAATGTATATTCACTGAGAGTTTTTCAAGTATCAGAAACACGTTTAACCTAATTTTGTCTACAATGTTTTCTAAAAAATATTTATTTTGGACTCTAATTACGCTCGAAATAAGATAAAACATGCCATAAGAGAATTAAGCAAAAATTCCGACTGACAGCTTAGATTCCCTGTAAATCTAAACATAACGATTTTATTATATATACTCTTTATTTTTACTTTGAAGAATTAGTGCCAGCCGGGAGTGTGGCGCACTCCTGTAAGCCAAGCTTCTGGACGGCAAAGTTTGAGGGAATAAGACACATGCCGGCGATCCTACCCTATAGGTTCCGACTGCCCGTGTCCGCCGGAGGTAACTTGACCCCACACCCCTTCCGTCACCTACCAAGTAAACCTCATTTCCTTCCCTGCATAAACACATTACTGAACCCTGACTAATCGCATCCTTGTCGCGGACGTATGTGCCCCTTACTTAAATTGAAACATCCACAATAGAAAAAAAAGAGTTAGTGCCATAATTTTCGTCATCCACAAACTTTAAAGTGCGAAAAAAAGTTGGAAAATAAAACCCTAAACCTTCTTTGGAAATGATCTCAAGAATTCCTAAAGAATTCGTT
>JAEQBA010004313.1:0-82328 GCA_019434445.1 Phalangium opilio | reverse complement strand
GGTATTCGGCTTCTTGATAATAAGACAACATGTTATATTCGTAGATGGAAACCAAACATGTTAAAGTTCGATTAAATCTGCTTAATTGATCCAGACCCACAGAGTCAGCCGATATCACATCTGGATAAACATCTCCATCCTAAACGTAATTATAAAAAATATAATTTTTCTGGCTTACGCAAATCCACCTACTTAAACCCAAATGCATTTTTTACCGTGTTATAAATGTTATCGGTGGGAATGAACGTAACGTTGACTCTACCAATAAATGTTCAAAATTTTTAATAAAGTAAAGTGAGTAGCCAACCAATTTCAAATTATACCGGTCTTTCGTATAGCATAGGAATTCCATTATTAGTTTATCTCCTGAATGGAACTTTGAAATGTCAAGAGTTTTCTTCACATAGTCATAATATGCCTTAAGAGGAGAAGAAAGGTATAATTTTAGTAATTAGTAGCTTTAGTGGTGGACCGTCATTATTGACGAGTGAAGTTAATCGCGATATTTGATTTCACATATACTGCTAACAACGCACGTTTTTTTTCCTTTGATACCAATCTAGTCTGTTTATTATCACAATTAAGCAAATCGACTAGTGTGGGTTAGATATTTCAGTGAGCGCTAACGGCTATGTAATCTTCAAATTTCTGTTTCAGTTAATTTCCCTATCGTTCGTGAAAAGAAATTAAGGGAGAGCGGCGCGATTAAAGATGCGCGCGAAAAATTATGGCAAATAAGTAGTTACATTGCCAAAGGACCAAAAAGGAATGAAAAAAATAGTAGTAATTAGGGTTCCAAAAAACCCGTGTTTTGTTAAAAAAAAGCCAGTGCACCAGGTTTTATTTAATTTTCTGGGTTTCGAGGTTTTTTGCCCTTTAGCAGTAGAGTGTATTGTAAGAAGCGCCGTTTTAAACATAACAACCTATTCACTTTTAAATGGTGTTTTTAAGATCCTATTAATAGTGTCAAAAACAGTAGATGTAAAGTTTCGTATATTACGATTAAATTTGGATTAAAATGTATCTCGGGCAAAAAGCAACTGACTTAAACCTAATGAAACCGCTCCTATCCCATCTGGAGATAAGAAGCCCCTTGTTAGATAACAATGTTATACAAAACAGAACTTCCTTAAATTCTTAAATGACGGTTGAATTTGTAATAGCATTGATTTTAAAATATTTTAAATGTAATTCACTATGAAAATTGTTTGCAATGTTAAAAACGTTAGTCTTATACTTCCCAGAATAAGAGTGTTTAAATTTAAATTGTGTTTAAAAAATACCGTAATTTCATGTCTCTATATTCAAGCCAATACTAAGAGCTTTGGAACGTTTGAGTTTGGCTTTGCGTTGGTCTGGATTTAATAATTGCACGCAAAACAAAGGTGGTAATCGATAACTCATTAGGCCTATTTTAATTAGAGTTCAGATAAACAACCTAGGATATAAAACGTTTTGGTATGCATGATACGCACCTAACTTACTCTAGACAATGTGTATTACCTCTCCGAGAGTTATGGAGAAGTATTACACTGGACATTCGCAGTTGTCAAATCGCAGCTAACAATTTCGCAATTTCCGAACTGGAAATTGTAACTCATTACGTTAATCATTAACAAACACTTCATCGGCTAGGTTATAGCTCGATTTTTCCTCTATTAGATATCGTTATAAGAAAAAAAAATATATTTTCTTATGATTTCGTCCCTCTTGCCTTGAACACCAATCTGTACTAATTAGCTTCCAACATCCTAACCATGCACTAGTCCATTACAAATAGCAGTTGTTGTTTATCAATAAATAGCAGTAGTTGCTTATGGATAAATATCATAGTTCCATATTCAAGTAATAAAGTGGTAGATTGTACATTAGTCCTCATCTAGTCTCTGAGAAGTAAAATTTTGGTTTCCCAACTTGATTTAATAATTATGACGAAATCCAAGGCGGTGGTTGAAAACTCATTTGGTATATTGTAACGAGAAAGTACAGAAAAACAAATTGGGATATTGAACATTTTGACATATACTAGCTTAAGAAAATAATACATAGCTCCCTGTAAGTATGAAACTCTCCATTTAAGCCATGTAAGCCGCATTTCCTTCCATTGAAATTTCTAAAAAGTTTATAATGCCACCAATTAAGAATAAAAATAATCTAATTTTATATTAAAATTATATCGTTAAAGGTCATGAAGTTATTATTATGATAATTGTAAGTGATTATGTGCATGTCAAAATTGTCATAATAAATAAATAGATGGCGCGAAAACTAACTTTTAGTTTTTGATGACCAAGACTAACCCTCACACCAGGAGTTCATGGGTTATAGACTTCTGCCTACACTAGTACGAGCACGGACCTTCTATTAATGGTTCATGGTACGAGGAACGAAGTTTCTAGTGTCTCTACCGGCGCAGCCATATTTCCCCGGCCCGTCGTGCTTTTCGCAGACCCCTTATGCGACGGTTTCGTCTCCGTTTTATTTTTAGTACCAAAACTTATACAGGGAAATTTATATTATTTTCTTATGATACTAGTTAATTATAGAGACCTCAAATAAAGGTGGTGGATGAAAACTCATTTGAAATTTTGCACGCTCTACACAAAGAGTTCCGATAAACAGCATTCGAATACGTATATAAATTTTGACCTAAAATACATTTGACATTTTTCAATCTAATGAGAACCGTCAACGAGTGAGGAAGCCAAAAGCTACAAAACGTAAATCATTATGGTTTTGCCGAATAGGCGGAAAAATGGGATAAGAGATTTTAGCCAAGTTACGGAAAGGATTCTTCTAAAAAGTTTAATGTTGCCAGTATTTTTAAAGGGTTGTGTGGTATCGCACTCTTGTTCTTTTGCGCTTATCACATTTTCGAGTTCATGTCAGATTACTTTCGACATCCGACTTTGCAGAGCGTGGCTATAGATAGATCTGGAAAGGTGGAATTCCCGGCAGTTACTTTATGCAATAATAACAAGTATGTCAATGAGCACGAGAACTATTTTAAGACTTTCCGTTTCAAAACTAAATATTAGTGTTATATTCAACTATTGTCCCATTGCATTTTGCACCGAGTCACGAGTTCACCACATTGCCGTTCTTGTTATAAAAATTAATGTGTATGGAGAAAGATCGTGTCAAGGAGATCCTCTTTAGTTCGTTAGTTCTATAAAGAGGCAGAATTGCGGTAGTAAGGTTAAGTAAGCATTGAAATGAAGCGCAGTAGCAAGGTTAAGTATTGAATTAAACTATGAAAGTGGAGTTACATTTTGAATTGAAGTGTGGTGGTAAGGTTAAGTATTGAATTGAAGCGTGGTTATAGAAGATTTGGGGGAGAGGGGGACTCACGTCCTAGCAGGCTAGCACTGATGCCAGAGGCATATTGTGCACTTTCATATTCAGGCCTAGAAGAGACCCGTGGTCGCGGCGTAACGTATAATTCGTTCCACCGTTATGGAAGTGACCCACAATGGCTCCACAGTATGTGAATCAAAGTGTTCTAATCTGAGTGAGGCGAAGCAATCGCACTCGCACAGTATGCGAGAGGGAGTTTGTTCTGTCTCCCGGCACGACCGGCAGATAGGGTGGTCAGCAAGGCCCATCAGATGGAGGAGTCTATTTAGCCGACAGTGCCCGGTCAAAAGACCTGTGGCCAGCTTAATATCCCATCCGCTGAGCGCAATAAGGTCCCTAGCCCGAGACCTGCAGGGTCCATTGACAAACTTTTTCGTCTGTCTCTGGCCCTCCATATTATGCCAGAGCTGATTTTGAATGTCAGTCAACCTGTCATGCAGGCTTCTTCTAGCTTACCCGTAGGGGATGGGGACGACCGGCGCTGGTCCCAAGAACTTGGCCTCCGCTAACCTTTTGGCAAACCTATCTGCTTGCTCACTGCCATGATGTCCGCTATGCCCTGGCACCCAGTACAACTGGATCCTGTTGCGGGACGCCAGTCGCACAAGCAGATCAAGGCAGTTGCCCACCAGTTGAGAAGTTATCTGACACTGGTTCATCGCTTTCAAAGCGGCCTGACTGTCAGAGTAAATTCTCACAGTCCGTCCGGTATACCCTTTCTTGATGCAGTATTGCGCGCAATAAGAGATCGCGGCAATTTCCGCCTGAAACACACTTGCGTAGCTGCCCAGACTCTCTGAGAAGCCCACTCTTGTGGCTTGGCAGTAGTAGCCGACACCAGCGCCGGAATCAGTCTTAGAGCCATCGGTGAACCAAATAGTTTCACTCCCGGTACCGAAAGGCATCAGGTTAGTCCACTCGGCCCGACTGGGAAAGTGGTACTGAATGGCTTTGTAAAATCAAAACTGGTAAGGGTTTTGTCAGAGCACATCGTCAGCGATGGCTCAAGTGCAGCATACTCCCGGAAGACCTTAGTACGGCTGTGATCCCAAAGTCTGCGTACCCAGCAGCCATTATTGTAGAGCTTGAAGGCCCCCATGGCAGCCTCCTCCTCAACGAAGAGATGAAGAGGAAGCGTGTCAAGGAGTATCTCCAGGGAAGCAGTCGGGGTACCTATGCAGGCCAACCTTTGAAGCTTGCGCAGGGAGCCTGCACCGTTTTGATCCGGACCCTCGTCCACCAGATAAGTGCCCCGTAGGATATTATGGGTCTAATGATCCCAGTGTAAAGCCAGTCTACTGCCTTGGGGTTGAGGCCCCAAGTCTTGACGACAGAGCTCCTGGTTCTCCAGAAAAGCATTTTGGCCTTCTTGATGCACCGATCAAGGTGCGGCTTCCATGTAAGTCTGCAATCGAAAGTCACCCCAGGATATTTCACCTCGGAGGACTTTGTCAGGATCTGACCAAAAAAGGAGACATCATTGAACAGGTTTTTAGTATTCTTCCTCGTTAAAGGAACAAGGGCAGTTTTGCCAGTATTAATAGTGAGGTCAACCACCCGGCACCATTGCTCCACTTTAGAGAAAGCAGAGCTCATAAGCGTGGCGTTAGTAGCCGGGAATTATTATCGCCACATCACCCGCATACCCGAAGCACCGGCAGCCCCTACACCTTTCATCACCCCCAGGAGCTCCCCCCCCACCAACCCCAAGAGCTCGTCTACCTCCAGGCTCCACCCTGAGGGCAGCCCATGCTGTTCGTCACCCCCAGAGAGTCCCTAAGGAGGGACGCCGTCACCTCGCGGTCGGTAAGCTTGGACTTGATCCAACGGTCAAGAGTGTCGCTGATACCAAGTCTCTTAACAGCTTCAGTAATAACCGAGCTGAACCTTATCAAAGGGACCCTTAATATCGACGAAGACGGCCAGTGAAATTTCCTGAAACTCAAATGCCCTATCCAGGCAATTCGTGAGGCCGTGAAGGGCCGTCTCAGTGGATTTGCCTTTTTGATAGACAAATTGTGAAGAGGAGAGAGGAGTTACCGAGATTACGTTGCCTCTAATGTTACTGTCCACCAGCTTCTCTAAAATTTTGAGGAAGGAGGTCAGGCATATGGGTCTAATTGCCTTCGCCTCGAGATAGCAACCTTTCCCAGGCTTAGGAATGAAGATGACCCTAGAGCGCTTCCAGTCACAAAGTATGTAGCCGAGAGTCTATAGATCTTGCATAACGGAGAGATGATGTAGTCTAAGCCGGCCTGCAAAAGCAGGGGGAAGACCCCATCGGGTCCCGGAGACTTGTAGGGCTCAAAGCAATTGACAGCCCAACGAAACCTAGGAATCGTAACAACCTGCCTGGCTACAAGCCATTCCTCCCTCTTCGCCCTGTGTGGATCAGGGAAGAAAGAGTCAGGTCTTGTTGGTTTGATTAAAGTAGAGTCAGGAAAATTGATCCCCAGCATATGCTTCAGAGTCTCAGTCCCCGACTTAGTGTACACACCCTCTTGCAACTTAATAGTATCAATTTGATGTGTATTATCATGCGCGAGAATCTTCATGGCCTTTGCAGTAGCCGGAACACTAGAGACTTGCTCGCAGAAGGTCGTTCAAGAGTTCCTCTTGGCAACTCAAATGGCCCTGTTGTAGGTATTAAAAGACTGCATATAGCTAGCCCAGTCTCCCGAATGTTTGGCTTTATTACGAAACCGGCTAAGATCCTCATTCCACCAAGGAACAAGCCTCGAGCGGTTTACGGTTTTAAGTGGACAGTTTCGGTGATAGGACTCAATGATAGAGCACTGTAGGACACCAGCCGCCCTCTAGATCCTTAGGTGATGTTAGCTTAGGGGTATGACCATCCCCGTAGCGCAGAAGTAAGTCTTACCTATAGCCGGCCTAATTGGTCCGTTTTGGATTGCGTATCTCCGTCCCCACCGGCACAAAAGTAGTCGCGGCAGTAAAGCAAATATGCCTATGATCCGACAGAGACGGCTCATTAGATACATGCCAATTAGACACCGAATACGCAAAGTTTTCCATGGCTAACGTAAGGTCAATGACCTCCCTTCTGTTAGAAGTAACAAAAGTAGGTTCATTGTTTTGATTAAGAATATAGTTTAGAACCAACTGGATATTCCAGTAGATGATCACCTCTCCTGTTGCAGTCCGAGAACTGCCCCACGTGACGTGATGAGCATTGGCGTCGCAGCCAATGAAAAGTTTATTCCCTCTCTTCTCACATTGATCGACCAAATTGGTCACCTCTAATGTCGGGAGAGAGTCCGCATCGTGGGCTAAGTAAGCAGAGGGTGTCGTGAACGTCATCTCGGCCCGCCCAGAGCTCAGTACCAATTTCACAGCCGCCGTATCCTGAGACGTGTATAGCGGAAGAGAGATACAGCAGAGATCTTTCCGGACCAGAATACACGCCCTAGGTCTAACAGCAGTACGGTCATAGAAGAGCCGCCCCACTGTGTCGAGACCGAGGATTTTGACATAGCAAATCCACGGTTCTTGTATGTGGGCCACATCAAGACAATCTATTACGAACCTCCTACAGAGTACCGCGGAGGCCGCCATACTATGGTGCAGATTGATTTGAATCGCACGTAGCGTCCCCATGTTACTTAAGGGAGGGGTTCAAAAGAGATGTTTTTTATATTCTCTTAGTGTTTCTAAACAGCTAGGGTAATCTGTCTGCGTGATAGGTGATGTTTCATATAAATCCCTTACAAAAATCTTCTTAAGAACTCTTAAGAAAATTCCTTGGGAAATTTCTATGGAAATCCTTAAGGCGTTCTTTAGGAAATTGGGGAATATTGGCCTCTTTTTCTTTGGAAACTACTTTGGAAATATCTTTGGAAACTACTTTGGAAATATCTTTGGAATTTTCTTGGGAAATATCTTTGGAAATTTCTTGGGAAATATCTTTGGAATTTTCTTGGGAAATATCTTTGGAATTTTCTTGGGAAATACCTTTGGAATTTTCTTGGAAATATCTTTGGAAATATCTCGGGGAAATATCTTTGGAAATATCTTGGGGAAATATCTTTGGAATTTTCTTGGGAAATATTTTTGGAATTTTCTTTTGAAATGTGTTTGGAATTTTCTTTTGAAATGTCTTTGGAATTTACTTGTGAAATGTCTTTGGAATTTACTTGGGAAATGTCTTTGGAATTTTCGTGGGAAATATCGATGGAATTTTCTTGGGAAATATAAAGAGAAGTGGTAAATTAATTTAACCACTTGAAACGAGGATAGTTCTTACATGCAGAACCATATCCCAATACAGGAAGTGTAGTTCTTATGTGCTGAACTACACCCCTTATAGCGAGTTAAGTTTTCGCATGCAGTGTGAAATTCCTTTTAAAGTCAGACATTTAATCGACTTAAAACATCCGTAAACGGCAGAAAGTTTTAACCTTGTGCAATTGTATGGGGTACTAAGTGGGTTTTGGAGGCTTCAACGGCCAAGCAGTAGATACAGACGTTGTTGTTAAATTTAATAATGTATATTCACTGAAAGTTTTTTGAGTATCAGAAACGCGTTTAAGCTAGTTTTCTCTACAATGTTTTTAAAAAAATATTTATTTTGGACTCTAATTACGCTCGAAATAAAGATAAAACATGCCATAAGATAATTAAGCAAAAATTCCGACTGACAGCTTATACTCCCTGTAAATCTAAACATAACGATTTTAATAACTCTTATTTTACTTTTAATCTATTTTATCCTTTACATAAACACCTCACGGATTATTAAAGGCAAAAAAATAAATAAATAAAAAATAGGTAAATATGACATTCCATTTCAGCGCTTGCTGAGCCTTAGCTACGGGACAAGCCTTCGTGAAACGTTTTTATTTTTTTTTTTAACCATAAAGTTAATTTCTATCTAGGAAAACTTTAGCTAAACAATTTGGGTAAAATATTTTGAGATAATTATATGTAAAGCATAATTGCAATATATGCCTTTTGAAATTCATCTCTAAAATTCTTAACTAATTTCGTTGGAAAATAAACCTTCTTTGGAAATTTTTCTCTTGAATACCAAACGAATTTCGTTGGAAAATAAACCCTAGACTTTCTTTGGAAATTGATCTCAAGAATTCCTAAAGAATTTCGTTGGAAAATAAACCCTAGACTTTCTTTGGAAATTGATCTCAAGAATTCCTAAAGAATTTCGTTGTAAAATAATCCCTAGACGTTCTTTGGAAATTTATCTCAAGAATTTCTAAAGAATTTCTTTAAAAAATAATTCCAAAACATTCTTTGGAAATTTATCTCTAGAATTCCTAAAGAATTTCTTTAGAAAATAATCCCAAAACATTCTTTGGAAATTTATCTCTAGAATTCCTAAAGAATTTCTTTAGAAAATAATCCCAAGAAGTTCTTTGGAAATTTATCTCTAGAATGCCTAAAGAATTTCTTTAGAAAATAGTCCGAAGACATTCTTTGGAAATTTATCTCTAGAATTCCTAAAGAATTTCTTTAGAAAATAATCCCTCGTCATTCTTTGGAAATTTATCTCTAGAATTCCTAAAGAATTTCTTTAGAAAATAATCCCTAGACCTTCTTAAGAAATTTATCTCTAGAATCCCTAAAGAATTTCTTTAGAAAATAATCCCAAGACATTCTTTCGAAATTTGTCTCAAGAATTCTTTAGGAAATTCCAAGGAAGTCTTTGGAAATAGTTTCTTTAGAAAATTATCCCAAGGGCTCCGTAGGGTTCCAAAGAAATTCCTTTAGAACTCTTAAGAAGATTTTTGTAAGGGATCAACAGGGGTAGAATTAACCCACAGTACTTTTGTTTTTCCACCCCTTTTTGAAATAACCTATATATTGTTATTTCAAAATGTTTTGCATTTTCTGTATTGTTTTCTATTAAAATCATTTTCAGATTATGTAAAGGGAAGATTTGGTGGTTAAGAAATGGAACCACAAAGCTTCCCTCGAACTCTTTTTCGATTTTTATGGTGCGCCAAAGCGGCCCAAATTCCGATCTTTCAAATTTCGTCTCCCGAAGTACTTCAAACCTAAGCAATCCATAGACCGAACGCTCGACAGACTTCAAACGGCAGCGCTACTCGAGAAGGCTAGGATTCCAAACGTTGTCGACTCGAAACTGCCGTGACTCGAGAGATTGTTTACTCGAAACAGTCGCGAATCGAGACGTATTGGAATCCAAACGCTGTAGATTCCAAACAGTCGCGAATCGAGACGTGTGGGAATCCAAACGCTGTCGATTCCAAACAGTGGCGACTCGAGACGTATTGGAATCCAAACGCTGTAGATTCCAAACAGTCGCGAATCGAGACGTGTGGGAATCCAAACGCTGTCGATTCCAAACAGTGGCGACTAGAGACGTATTGGAATCCAAACGCTGTAAATTTCAAACAGTCGCGACTCGAGACGTATTGGAATCCAAACGCTGTAGATTCCAAACAGTCGCGACTCGAGACGAATTGGAATCCAAACGCTGTCGATTTCAAACAGCCGCGACTCGAGACGAATTGGAATCCAAGCGCTGTCGATTCGAAACAGCCGCGACTCGAGGCGAATTGGAATCCAAGCGCTGTCGATTCGAAACAGCCGCGACTCGAGGCGAATTGGAATCCAAGCACTGTCGATTCGAAACAGCCGCGACTCGAGGCGAATTGGAATCCAAGCACTGTCGATTCGAAACAGCCGCGACTCGAGGCGAATTGGAATCCAAGCGCTGTCGATTCGAAACAGCCGCGACTCGGGGCGAATTGGAATCCAAGCGCTGTCGATTCGAAACAGCCGCGACTCGAGACGAATTGGAATCCAAACGCTGTCGATTCGAAACAGCTGCGACTCGAGACGTATTGGAATCCAAACGCTGTAGATTCCAAACTGTTGCAACTCGAGACGAATTGGAATCCAAACGCTCTAGATTCCAAACAGTGGCGACTCGAGACGACTTGGAATCCAAACGTTGTCGTTTCGAAAAAGCCGCGACTCGACGCGAATTGGAATCCAAGCGCTGTCGATTCGAAACAGCCGCGACTCGAGACGAATTGGAATCCAAACGCTGTCGATTCGAAACAGCCGCGACTCGAGACGAATTGGAATCCTAACGTTGTCGATTCCAAACAGTCGCGACTCGAGGCGAATTAGAATCCAAACGTTGTGGACTCGAGACGACTCGGAAACCAAACGATGTCGGTTCGAGAACTTGTGGATACGAAAGAGTCGCGACTCGAGAGTTTATAGACTCGAAACAGCCGACATTATAAAACACGGTTTCTCGAAACATTTGAGACTTCAAATCCATAACACTTTAAAAGCTTATGATTAGGAACGCTTCCGGCTTTATAGTCTAGTTTCAAAACGTGCTTCTAAATAAATAAAAATTTAAAAAGTTTAAATAAAAATTCTTCGATACCAATTTTTCTCTTAAAGAAAATAAGATTAATTAGTCTATCTTTGGGGCTGCAATGCGTTAGTTTGTTATGCCTAGATGACGCCAGAGGTCCTATAAAACCCTATTGGACGAATCGGTTTTACAATTGTGGATACCTAACGCGTAGGCGTCTTGAAGATAAGTATCTTCTTTATTGCTAGTTATGTGGAGAAGTAATATTGCCTAGAACAATATTCTAGCTAATTACGACGTAAAATAAATTTATATGCACAAGTGTGACACTACCTATGTCTTTAATTCTTGAGACTCACTGAGAGCAAGTTCGAGAGCGACACGAGAATTGACTACACTCGCATTTGCAGTCCATCTTCCTATTTACTCTGTACTAAGCGTTTGACGGCGCCTCATCAGGCGTCGCTTTACGAAAATTTATGACGTTTCACCTATGTCACTTCATGAAGTGACAAACTTATGGAACTTATCTTATGAACTTATGGACGTACCCATAAACAAAAGAAATGGTTAGTAGTCCCGCGGACCTCAAGTTGGTATATTTAATTTTTGACAGGACTGAAGTGATTAAACGTAACCCGTATAAACTGACTGATTAGACCACGATGTTTTCCATGCAGAGCAGGTTTGTTCTTTAATCTTTAAAAGCAATACCCTCTACTATTTGCAAATAATGAATCTTATTAACCCGTTATAGGTGTACATGAAATGTGAGTGATTATCCCCTTGACTTTTTTTTCTCGCACCATGAAGTAACGCCAGACCATGAATGCTGGATCTCTAAAGGGACCGGAAAACGCCCGCCTTCCACTGTACAAACCAAGTCCTCTCTAAGGATGGGGAAGGGATGGGGGTTGTGAATTTGGAAACACTCAAGGCCATTCGGTCTTTTGTGAGTCTGAATAAAACTATTGAAAAGAAATTTAAACGATTTTGGCCGTACCCGTTTTTTATTTATTTTTTAGAAAGCAAACGTGCTGTAGAGAGAAATCTATCCCGTTTACCAGTCCCTTTATAGATCCAGCGTTCATAGCCAGACAGAGTCCGACTTCACTACATGCTAGAGGGTAGTCGACTCGCGCTGCCTCTAGCAGTGCTTCTTGGCCCAAGGCAAAAAGCCTAACGCGGAGGCGTCCCTCTGACCCCTTTGTTGTTCGGTTTTTGTTGGTATTTTTAATTTAATACGATATTTTAACACCCTCATATCCCTGGTTTGTCATATTCTCCCAGAGAAGAGACTGACGATAAAAATTTGAAAAAAAACCGGGTAATACATTTTAAATGGGAAGAGATACTGAGTTTGAAGGGTTGTGTATATTCTATTGTAGGTGCTTCTAAAATTGCGACACACTACAAGAGTCTAGTAAGCAAAGGGTAACGTTTGGAAAAGATAAAATTTAGATAACTTCACGATGACTGTGGTAGGGTACCTTTTAAAAAATGTTTTCTAGTCCAGATACAATTAAGGGTCCATGATTTATTCGAAGGACAAATTCTTTTTCCGAGAAACGGCGCTTTATGTGCAAAGAAAACCTAGTCGTCACGTTTTGTTAGCTTTCTTTAAAGACGTGGTTGGCATTTATTTTTGAAGCTTTATTAAAATAACAGTATTACTATTACCAGAAGAAATATGCGAATATCAATCGTCCTAGCATTATTTGATTTGCTATTCAGCAAACCAATTTGTAACAACGACGTCTCCGATTACCTTGAAGAGCTTCATAATTTCTGTAGTTCTTTTTTAAGGAACTGTTTTAGCCAGGATATAAATATGCTTGAGGTTTACCACAGACGTCTACAAGGCCACTGTAATGTATTAAGTCCAATTATACTGTGTTTGGAAAGATCATCAAATAATGACTTGCTCGGAATTTTTTCGTCAGTTTTCGAACATTTTAACACGTTTTATCAATTTATTGATAACAGAATTGGAGAATTCAGTAACAGTATAAGTGAACCATATTATTCTTGTCCAGTAATTAAGAGTGGTAACGTAGGAAGACCTCGTTTTAATTTATCGTTGGAGCAGCTCCAGTTCTGCAGGCAAACATTGCACCTGAATTGGGAACAAACGGCGTCTTTCGTGGGCGTAAGTGCTCGCTCCTTGCGTCGATACAGAGCGGATTTAGAATATGAGGAAATGAATAATATAACTAATTCTACGCTTGATGATCATGTGATACGGATGTTAAACGAAACTCACAATGTTGGAGAAGTATATATCATTGGTGGTCTACGAAGCTTAGGAAATAGAGTAACTAGATCACGTGTGAGAGAACGTTTACAGATTTTAGATCCAGTGGGAAGAGCTTTGAGAAGGAGGGCGGCCATTCAACGGCGAATATACTCCGTTAGATGTGCAAACGCTCTTTGGTAATTGAATATTTTTTTACCTATAAAATTAAGTGTAGAAAGTAACTGGTTGACATTATGTAGAACATAATTGGTAGACATGGTGTAGAACATAACTTGTAGGCATTGTATTGAACGTACTTGATAGTTTAGACGTGTGCGAGTACTTTATAGTTTACCCCCACTCAAAGCTTATCGAGAGGCTAGACACTCTATTGCAAATTGATATATTCATTGTTTTACAAACGTTTTCAAGCCTAGTTTATCATTCTGAAATAAACCAAATCAACCTGTTTGAGCTTTTTATGCTTCCTTTAATAGATTTTCAAAATTATAAACATTTACTTAAAACCACTAAAAAGGGGGTTAGTTTTTATGTGCTGTTTATCTTTCAAAGGCTAATACGCGTTAGAGCTCTCTGCTTAGATGACTATAGAGGACTTGGGACTTTAAAACCCTATGAAAGTCGATTAGAAATTGATGTGCCTCTGTTTTCAACTTTGAAACGTCCCTAGGTTCGATTCCCGATCGTGCCAATGGAATATTTATTACAATTATAAAATTAAAAAAAATAATTTCTGTGTTTTGCAAGCTACAAGTTACAAACAGACCGGTGACAGATAGATTAATTTGTATCTTTCTTATTTAGAATAGATGGTTCCAATATTTGCTATCTTTAGTTTTTACTCCGTGTGGTTATATAATTAGCTATTTAGTGTGATGCACGCGTAAAGGCAGTGCACGCGGTGACATGGTTATTGCTATCGTAAAGGGGACTGGTAAAACTGACCACTTTGATAGTTCAAAAATCGTGGTTCGTGGACGGTTTTGAAGTTCAGTATAAAGCTCAGTATGTTGTAAGAGTCTTACATCAAAACCAGTTTTCGTATATATATATACGAAAACGTATATATATATATATATATATATATATATATATATATATATATATATGTTTTACAAATAGCATAGACATCGGGTATATCTTCAATAGAACAGTAAGTTTATGAATTTAGTTTTTTGGCATACTAAAATCTAAAATTAGTTACTGTAGGGATTTATTTCTGATTGTGTTGATTTTCTACGACTTACGGAAAGAGGAAAAATGTACGTTAAACTAGAAATGACATCTTATAGTGTCGTGGTCACTGTATTTCGCGAGTATTGTATGGGCAAGCATGTCTCAAGTTTAAGTTGCACTCGTCGTAACTTTATAGTGTATGCGTGCCATTGGATAGCCTTAGATCGTTGTTGGGTGCTGTACGACCTTAGTGCATTGGAAACGACACGGAGTAATGCAAAATGATTTTTGCCCTTGTTTGAATAAGCACTGTCAAGCAGTTTCAGAAACTAACAAAGGCACACTCTGTTCACCTAAATTATGACCGCCCATCATAAATCCTTTATAGCCTGGAATTTTCCTTTAGTTTAATGGGGAAAAAACACACCAAAGGAATTAAATAACTTCATTTTTATTGTCAAACTCAAATCTAAGTTTTAAAAATTATTAATAACTATAAATAAAATGTAAAAAATAGGAAAAAAAAATATCTATGTCTACCTAGGCTATAATGCTCAAAATCGGTCTTTCATAAGACCCAATAAGTTACCTTTATTTTTATATATATATAAGTAAATGAACCGAAGTTAGAGTTTTACAGTTTCTTCCTTAACTTCCGCACAGTTTTATTTTTCAGACCTTAAAAACCTGTAGCCCGTTTTTTCATAACTCATTTCCGCACAGTTTGCAAAAAAAAAAAAAAAAAAAAACATTTTGATTTTCTTGTTGATACATTTTATAAACCTTAAACTTACGCTGCTGGCTCATTGGACCGAAAATAGCCAAACTGTCAGGTTTCATGATTATAAAATTTTCCATGCTATTTAACGGTAAATATATTTGTAATGCAGATTTTACAAATGGAATTAAAAAATGGTCGTTTTACTTCAATTTTTTAAAAAAAAAAAACACTTGTTTTAATGCTTACGTCTATCAATACACATTTCTATATCGATAGTGATATTGCAATATTCAATTCACAAGTTTAATAGCATGCCTCTATTGTAGCATAACCAAACCTAACCAATAACATAACCCCAACCGAACCGAGCAAAACCTAACTTTAACCGAACTGAACCAAACCTACCCTAACCGAACCTACCCTAACCGAACCTAACCTAACCCTTAACGAACCGAACCTAACCTAATCAACAAGAAAATAAAAATGTTTTATTTGTAAACTGTGCGGAAATCTGTTATGGTAAAAAATGGTGAACTAAAATTTCAATGTAAAAACTGTGCGGAAATGGGCCATAAAAAGTGTGCGGAATTGGGCTATGAATCTCGAAAAAGGTGCGGAAATGGGCATCCTCGAACTAGAGTTGCTAGACAAAAGCCCCCCACTATCGTCGTTTTTTAAACGGAAATTTATCTTTCTAAATTTCTAAATAAGAATGGTAGACTGTGCCATTAATCTACGAACACACTCAGTTCACAGACCCCGGGTTTTTTCAAATAAAATCAATTTGTGAATTACATTTAACTTAAGTGGATAATTAATTCATGTATATGCATCTTTACATAATGCGTATTTGCACTCATCTCATTTTTTAAAATATGCAAATTGCAAGAACCAGGCCAAATTCATTGTCGAATTTCTTCTCTTTCGCCTAAATTCGGTTCATTTATTTCACGTTCAGCCTTCACTGTTTGAAGAATTTTCAGGAAATATTTTACAGGCATATGGACAGTAATCATAAACTGATAACCTGGAGGTTTGTGATTCATGGCTGCATCGATGGATTTAGCAGATTTTTAATATACATACGGTGCACAGACAATAACAGAGCTTCCAACGTACACGAGATCTTTCACCATGGTACTTGTATTTATGGAACGCCTTCAAGAGTGCGTGGTGACATGGGTGTGGAAAATGTTGATGTTGTGAGAACAATGATACGTAGAAGGGGTTTGAATCGAGGGAGCTTCATCACCGGACTGTCAGTTCATAACCAAAGAATTGAACGTTTATGGGCAGAATGTAACCGCTTGGTTGGGTCGGACTACAGGGATATTTTTCACTTTATGGAAGATCAAGGAATTTTAGATTCCACAAATGAATACCACCTGTATGCACTTCATATTGTATATTTAAAGAGAATTAATAGGTCATTGCAAACGATGAGAAATCAGTGGAACCATCATACCATTCGTAATGAGAATGGAATGTCGCCGACAATGCTCTGGAATATGAATATGATAGACCATTACAGGGAATCACTAGAAAATGATAGTTATTATGAAGATCCCGCGGGTTACGGAGTCGAGGCAGAAGTAACTGAGCCCATAGATACCGACAACAATGTTGTTGTTCCGCATATATTGCAGTTCCCAGCCTTACGCGAGTTAGATAACTTTAATCCCCTTCACGATGATGGAAATCATGGAATAAACCTATACGTATACATCGTTGGAATTTTATCAAGGCAGTATAACAATGTATAGGCAGGTATCAAATAATGTAAAGAAGTATATAATATTTACAAAAAATCCATCAAGAGATCCAAAACACTGGAACGATTAACGTTGATGCCATAATGGGCCTAGATTAATTTTTAGAAAATATTTAATTTCGAACAATGACTATAAAATCGTAAGCTTAGACAAAATAAATGAATACAAAATTCAATTTAATTATAAACAAATTGAATAGCATTGTAACTGCGTGGTTTCTCCAAAAATAAAAGTTTATAATAGGTTTTCAGTGAGAATTTTATTAAAACCAGGGGTGCTATTCTACTCCGATCCTTAAGAAAACGTTCCTTAGACGCTAAGGAGAAAACTTAAGGATCGCGTACGGATCGAACCCATTTTTACTCGAAATTCGTATTCTACTCCTTACCCGAGAGTCAATCTTTAACCTGTCCTTAGCGTAAGGAGAGAAAATAATCCTTACCTCTCTCTTCTCAACTTCCGGACGCGGTAGCGAATGAGAGAAGCTCTCAAGCCTTTATTTATATCACGTGGTCAAAGCATTTGTTGTCGTCTGTCTCCGACTTTATTTATCACTAAACCTTGGTGTACTTTCTTGTTAGAAGTTTGTTTTATTGCTAAATTTGATATTGTTAAATTGTTTTGAATAATGGCTAAAAGATCGGGTAGAGTTAGTGATCGGCAACGTGAAATTATGCTTGATTTTATGGAAAGTAATGAAGGGTTAGTAACGAGTAGACTAACTGCGGACTTCACAAAAAAAGATTTAGACAAGTTATGGGACAATTTAACACTTCGACTAAATAGTGAAGGGAGTGGCCCAGTAAAAGATGTTAAAAAATGGAAAAAGGTATTTAAATATTTTATTTAAGAATTAATAACATGGAGACCTAAGAGATTTCATTCCTAGTGTTGGCAAAGTTGGAAATCTGAAACCAAATCTAAAGCTGCGACTGGAAAGAGGCAGAAGAACATAACTGGTGGTGGAGATAGGCCTGATGATATTGATCTTACACCACTAGAAAAAAGGCTCTTAAGCATTATAGGGATCGTAGCTGTGGAAGGGAACATTGAATTGAATGAAGCGTTTTTTACTGCCAACACAGAGGTTAGTTTGTTTCTCAAGAAATAGTTTTATGATTTAAGTTATTTAACTGCGAATATTTCAGCTACAAAAGAGCCAAGAAAGAGATGTTGCATGGTGTTCGCTCAGTAAAGAATCGCAAGTGTTAGTTGAACAAAATGAGTGTATTGCGACGCCAATATCATCAAGTCCCGTCCCCATATTCGTAAGTAATAATGATATTGAATTCACTATTGTGAATTTGGAAGAAAACGTAACCAAAGGTAAGGTATCTCAGGGTGAGTACTACGAATTTGAACTTGTATTATGAAATGGTTGTTTCGTAGACACTGTTGTTAACATGGAAGTAAGTACGAATTCCCCCCAACCAAGTACAAGTGGTTATCAACCTTTGCAAAAACAGCCAAAAAGGATGGAACAACAAAGTAAGTTTTTGGCTTTAAATAATTAAAGTAAATAGTAGTACAAATTTTCTCACAATTTCTTAAACTAGGAAAGGCTGAATCACAAATTTTTAATGTAAGTACGTTCGAAGATATGGAAGGAAACGTAGCCAAAGGTAGGCCAACTCAGGGTGAGTACTATAAGTTTGAGCATGTATTATGAAAAGTGTTCATAGACAGTGGAGCTAACAAGGAAGAGCCTACTAATTTTATCCCACCGTGTACCACTAACTATCAAGCTAGTCAAAACCAGCAAAAAGGGAGAGGGAAAAAACGTAATTTTCTTCACTTTTAGGGGTTGAAATAATTAATAATTCTGAGTTGCTCAATTTTCTTAATCTTAGGAAAGACTGAATCCCAAAGTCATTATGAACGCGCGTCAGCCGCCCTTGAACTACTAGAAAATGCTAAAAATGATATATTTAAAGGCATAAGTGAATCTCTTGACAAAATATCTAAAGCTGAAGAAATAAAAGCTAATGCACTAAATAGAATTGCGGAAGCGAAAGAGCAAAAAGCTAAGGCCGCATATATTCTTGCTGATTCAGCAACTAAAATCTCAAATGCTTTGAATGCTCATTTGAATAAGAAATAAAAGTTTTGTTTAAAGACTCATCACAATGTCTCACAATCTGTATACTTTATTTATATGTTGTACCTCACAAATCTATGCAAGTCTTTGGACAATTTGCCTTTGAACCATTTGGCCTTGCACAAGATAAGGATTTACTCTAGGTCCTTCATTAGGAACATAATTTGGCACAGGTACAAATTGCCTCTCAACTCTTCGTTGACGAAGCCTAAGCCTTTGAGCTCTTGTTCTCTCATCGTCATCTTCACTATCCTCTTCTTCAGTACTAGAAAAATTATCATCTTCGGGCTGATGGTCCTTGCCTCTTCGCAAGTTATGAAGAGTGCAACATGCGTATACTATTTGACCCGCTGCGGTGGGGTGGTAATGTAGTGTCCTATGTCCCAATAGGCAACGAAATACTTGCTTCAAAACCCCAATGGCGCGTTGCACTACATTTCGTGCTTTAGTAAAAACAGTGGTATATTTTTCTTCTGGTGATCCCTCGGCAGCATTTAAAATCGGGGTCATTATCCATGGTCTTAACGGGTAGCCACTATCGCCTATAAATATAAAATATTACCCATTCTATTCATTAAATGAAGGTGGAAAATATAAACTTACCATTCAAACATGAATTTCTTTGGCCGTTTATATATGCATTTTCCAAATGCGCAGAGACAGCCGAGGTTTTAAATACGTGGCAATCGTGCGCTGAGCCCGGAAATTTTGCATTTACATTGAGAAATCTCAAATGTTTGTCGCATATCTATGGAAAAAAAAACTATTTTAGATCAATGAAATATTGTTAATATAACTTCCAAACTTAACCACTTGAACATTTAGAGAGTGAAAACCTTTACGATTAACATAAAGGTATTCTTTGTGTTCTTCATTTTGTGATGAAGGGGCTATGATTGCAATGTGAGTTCCGTCAATAGCACCTATGACGCCAGGGAACCCAGCAATTTCACTGAATCTAGATATACTACGTGTTATCCAATATAATCGGACTTCCTTTTATATTCAAAATATACCCAATTTTAATATCCATTAAATCCTCCTCTCGTAAAGGAAAAACGATTTCCCCAGGCATAATTAATTCATTAATCGCCTGACTAACTGCTTTTACACATCGGCTTACAGTTGGTTGACTAACCGACAAGAAGAAATCTTGACCAATGGCCATTTGGTAACATCCAACGGCAAAGAATCGCAAAGCTATTAAAATCTAGGTAGGAAACAATTTTAGTTACTTCTTTAAGTGTAAGAAAATTTAAACCTTACCTTTGTATCAACGGGTATGGCCAAGGCATGATTACCCGATAGCCTATCTGCAAGACGCTCCCATAGATGATATACTAACTCCTTTTTGAGCCTAAATAAACGTTTAAAGCGGAGCTCATCTAGCTCAAATGCCCGACACCTATCTCTGATAACTCTTTGCCGCCTTAAATCTCTTTGAGGGGCATCTAAATCTTCATTCTCATCTGCCATTTGGGCTAACATTAAAATTTCTAGACGCACTATAGCACCGGCCATGTTAGAAAAATACTTAATTTCTCTCCTTCAAGCGGCTAAGGAGAGCACAAAACCTCTCCTTACGTTAAGGACAGTTTTTGGTCTTTCGAAAGGACAATCTTTCCGAAGGTGAAGGGTAGAATACGAAATATGTCTAGTAAGGAGTGCATTTCTACGCAAGGAACATTTTCGCTCCTTAGAGCCTCTAAGGATCGGAGTAGAATAGCACCCCTGACCCCTAAACGAAATTTTAAAAATGAATATCAATAACTTGTGAGCCAATCTAAAGCAAAGGGAAATGTACTTTGAAATTTTTTAAACTGTTAATTATTTGAAACTGAATTTAAAATGTAGTTAATAAATTATTCAAACCTAACAATGAAGTTTTGATAAAGAGGGTGACATTTCTCTAGCTTCAAAGTAAAATCGCCATTAGAAAATTAATTGGGGACAGTAACTATACGTATACTAGTCCACCGGTTGTAATTTTCTAAAGGTCAGACATTCATAGGTGTAAGTGCGGTACCGTCACATAACCTGTAATCGGTATACACTATACAGTAAGTCCCAGAGTGAGCACTCCCTCGAAAATTTCTACCCCAACTCTCTTTTTTTCGTTTTGGTAAACGAAAGTGAACATCTCACAAAAGAGGGGGTTACCCCCTGAAGCTTAAAGCGGTAGCACCGAAGTTAGGTTGTTGCATTTTTCGAAAAGGAGACTACATAAAAGAATGTGGGGCTAGATACCCTCCCATTTTCAATACCCCTTTCAAAGCTTCTAAAATGAAACTGAAAAAGTATTTGCACGTGTCCAGATAAAAAAAGTACATCCAGTTCAGTCACTGCTGGTGTCCAAAAGAATGTCCGAGCTTGCGCCCAGGACAGTGGATTTCCAAGAAAAGCACCACCCAAATCGTACTTGGAAGCCTGAAGTTGAGAGAATTTATATCATTCTCTGTTAGAATCGATCAAGAGAGAAACGCTCTTTAACCATACGATTAAACGGAACTAAGAGTTGCGGTTGTTTAGTTTTAAACGCTATCTAATGGCAAACCAAACTACTAACGATCGCGATTCTGCGCCAGAAATTATTACAAACACAGTGATTGAAATGATACGAAGAGTGAGAGAGAACCCGTCTTTAGTGGAGTCTCTATCGGCTGCATTATGTTCAAATCGAAGAGCTACTGTTGAAGAATCTACAAGTACATGCACTCGCGAAAGGTCTTCTGACGTACGGTCAACCGTTGGATCCGTTGAAAATGAAATACGAAATTTGTTTAGATCTAATCGCCTATCAACAACTGAAAGCATACCCAAATTTCAACCTGGACTTGGCATTGATTCTAGAAAACAATCGAAGAGATGGAAAGGAAAAAGGGCTAAAACGTAAGTGTTTTAATATTCTTTGAAGTAAAATAGTTGCTGAAGGGAATTTCTCAAGGGACTATTTACATTTTTACTAAACTCTTCCCCTTTAACTCGATAAATGATTAGACGTTATCCAAAAGCATTTATTAGAAAATATTTTTGGCTTATGAAGCCTAGGCAAATAAAAAATCAGAGACTGTGTCAATACCGGCTTTTACTTTGTAAAATAAGTTTCATATTGAAAGTTAAAGGTTTACAGTTCTGAACAGTGGTAGAAATTATATAGCAAGTAAAATACATCATTCATAGTGGGAGAAAAAACAATGAAACTTTGATGTAATCTGTGTGCTAGCTGAACCCATGAGTATATGTTAATGAGCTTAAACTAAAACTATAAAAATCATACGTGTGCTCATAATAACCACAAGTAACTTTTATTATTCAAAATATTGATATCGGAATACGCTAAATTTCTTGACTCTTCAATCAAAAAGGAGTCTTGCAAAGCAGATTTGAGCTTTTGATTAATGGCTACGTGTGAAAGGTGTATTAGCGTTAGTTACGCCTACTTCGGCTAGCAATGAAAAATGAAAAACTTAGCTTGCAGAAACCATGTAAAATATTCGTTTACACCCGCCCTAGCTCGTGAAATACTAACCCTAATTAACCCTTTTGGTTTTTTAGCAGACTCTCCATTAATTTTATACGTCATAGAATTTGAACTTTCTGAAAAATGAGCTTTCATTTTGGCATTAATATTTGAACTATTCTGAAAAACTTGTCATTTTCTGGATGTAAAATTTGAAATATAAGTTTCTAATAGTCAGATTAAGCTCAAATGCGCTTATAGCCGTTCGTGAAAAAGCATGTCACCCTTAATTTAAGAAAAAAATTTGCTTCTAGTTATAGTATTTTGAAGTTGAAATACGCCACTTTATTTCCAATGAGTTCTGTGACTTGTTACCATCCAGTGCTACGTACGTTGCTTATAAATATCGTAAAGCAATTAATTTAAACTCTTAATCGAAACTTTTTATAATTCAGTATTTTTATCTTTGATTTTATGTAGATTTGAACTACTAAGAGCTTGTGGCACCTCCCTTATTAAGCCCGTTATACATGATCCAATTTCTGGAAGCATTTTGAACCAGTTCTGGGGAAAGACCAGTTTGTATGTCCTACCTTCATTGACCATTTTCGAATACAAACCCTTATTAGAAAATAAAAGAAGGGACAAAAGACCTCGAATTAGTTTCTCGGATTCTAGCGACGATGAAATGAAGTGTGAAGACACAGATATACAAGCACTCTTCACTGAAGATGATCATTTAAAATCAGGTACATTAATACAAAGTATGGTTATTAGCTGTAATTGACTACAATATAATCATAAATATAATTTTGCCTAAATACACCACTGCAACATTCTGATTTGCGCATGCCCTTGCTCAGAGCGGAGGGACTTGCAAAAAGTATAGCTGCCTTCGGTAAGAGGTGATATTTACTGGCGATCTGTACTCGTTCGGTTTTTCCCTACCTAACTTAATTAAACTAGTTAACCTAAGCCCTCTATGGCGCTAAAGGTAATGTCGAAGTGGTGTGTTAAAAAATAAATGGAATTACCCCCAGAAATTATGATATTTCTCAACGTACTTAACGGAAATCAAACCTCATAAGTTAATACGTGGCAATTTTAACAAGTCTAGAAAATTATTTCGTAAAATCTACGTGTGACGGTAATTGTATATGGGTGCCTTTATTTTAGAAACTCATATTGTGAAATTTACAACGTTTACGCAAAACTTATTTCGCATCTTACTTAAAAACCAACAATGAAAATCGCGTTTTTAGTGGGCAGCTCCTCGACGCGCTACCTTTAACGATATTAAGATGACTACCCGTAACCCTAAATGAGTCTATATCCCTTTTAAAAGCATCAATGAACGAATATTATCAATAGTAAATAACCCCTCGCCGCGCTACCTTTAATAGTGCTAAAATGATTATCGTTAACCTTGACGCAACCCTTAACTGACCAACAAACACATGAACAAAACAGTTACAGAATAGCTTGTCTTCATTCTACATAACCACACCTAGCTTCAAAGTCGCCAGCCTTTCTTTTCAAGAAAAGCTCTAAAAATCTCTTATATTAGGCCTACTATATTTTTATTATTTGTAAGGAATTAGACGTGGTCTTATTTTCGAGGATATAACTTACGTCATTTTTTTCCTATCGGTGCGAAATTAGCAACGGCTAGCGCGAGAATGAGCTGCGACTATCACATGGCTCAAGTGGGGTTGCTATAATTATATCAACGCTCTCTTTCAAAATACAAACAGGATGCTGATCTTTTCTTAGCCACTTTACCTACTATCATACTACGACCCTTTTTGTTTTTCGTGTTTTCGATCCACGTGCTCACGAACAAACGTTTTTCTCTCTCTACATTCTACGTCACACGTAGAAAAAAACCTGTACATTATAATTGTAGATATCGCTTATTAGGCCTCTTCACGAATTTGCAATAATTTAAATTTATCTTATAAAAAAGGGTCTATAACTTAGCTCATACAATTTAAACAGAGAATATACTCATATACGAATAAGACGTGGAATATAGAGTACGAGTACTACGGGGAATATGGAATGGGAATAAGATGGAGAACTGTTAGCTATAAAAACTAAAAAGGGGAGGGGGTTTCAGTTAAAGTGTCTTCCCTAAACAAGTTCGTTAACCTTTTATTTATTGAAACATTTAGATGGAGTCATTAATGAACGTCAGAGCGTTTCTGAAACTACTCCTGCCTTATCTCCTACAATGACACCGGAAAACGATCTAGCTGGGTCATCTTCAACATTACGCGAAAACGTACAAGCTGAGCCATCGGTATCGTTCCTTTCAACCGAATTCCCAATGGACCGAAATCCCATTCGACCGAATATCCCGCAATGATTTTAGATTTCCAGCCCAATGGCTATATTCCCGATGGACCGAAATCCCAATCGTCCGAATATGCCCCTAAAATTACATGAATATAACTTGAAACACTGTAGCCGTCAGCGATTCGGTGGTGTAGTGGATACGATGTTGGACTGCGAAGCGATAGGTTGTTGGTTCGAATCTCCGAAAGGTATGTTAATAATATTAAAAGTAAATGTTTCGTGATACTAATTAAAACGCTCACTTTCATTCCTTTCAAGGCAAGAGAAATATAGAATTAATAATCAAATTGTGCTTAAAATGAAGTACAGTCTTAATGGTAGTTCCATCGATGTCTTTAAATTTTAAATTAAAATTTTAATATTTCGGTTTCGGGTGGGTTAGGTTAGGTTAGGTTAGCTTAGGTTAGGTTAGCTTAGGTTAGGTTAGCTTAGGTTAGGTTAGCTTAGGTTAGGTTAGCTTAGGTTAGGTTAGCTTAGGTTAGGTTAGCTTAGGTTAGGTTAGCTTAGGTTAGGTTAGGTTAGGTTAGCTTAGGTTAGCTTAGGTTAGGTTAGCTTAGGTTAGCTTAGGTTAGGTTAGCTTAGGTTAGCTTAGGTTAGCTTAGGTTAGGTTAGGTTAGGTTAGGTTAGGTTAGGTTAGGTTAGCTTAGGTTAGGTTAGGTTTGGTTAGCTTAGGTTAGCTTAGGTTAGCTTAGGTTAGCTTAGGTTAGGTTAGCTTAGGTTAGTTTAGGTTTGGTTCCAATAATTCGTTGACACCTTTTCCAAAATATGCTCCTTTTAATTAGCTACCACCTTTTCCAAAATATTCTCCCTTTAAATAGCTACCACCTTTTCCAAAACATTCTCCTATTAATTTTCTGCCACCTTTTCCAAAAGATTTTCCTATTAATTAGCTGCCACCTTTTTCAAAATATTCTCCTATTAATTAGCTGCAACCTTTTCCAAAACATTCTCCTACTAATTAGCTACCACCTTTTCCAAAACATTCTCCTATTAATAAGCTGCCACCTTTTCCAAAATATTCTCCTATTAATTAGCTGCAACCTTTTCCAAAACATTCTCCTACTAATTAGCTGCCACATTTTCCAAAATATTCTCCTTTTAATTAGCTACCACCTTTTCTAAAATATTCTCCTATTAATTAGCTGCCACCTTTTCCAAAAGATTTTCCTTCTCGTGGTAAGAGGCGGGCTTTTAATACTCATATAAATAATCTTTTTACCTCCAAACAAGGTTGGGTTGGGTTAGGTTAGGTTACGTTGGCTTAGGTTAGGTTAGGTTAGGTTAGGCTAGGGTAGGTGAGGTGGGGTTCGCCGTAATTAAAACGTAGTTAAAATAAGTGCAGTAATACATTTTCAACTCACATTTTTTTTAACAATAATAAGTTGTGAAATTAAAAATATATTTAATGCAAAACCACACAGTATGTCTTCTTCCAGTTCAATAGAATTTCGGTCCAATGGGACTATAATAAAATCGCACCTTTGGCTACGTTCGGTCGAATGGGACCCCCAAAAAGCCCCTTCTGTCGAATGGGAATTCGGTTCAATGGGACCAAAGCGAGCCATCGTCTTCGAGAACACAAAACGTTCAAGCTGGGCCATCTTCTTCAAGAACACATGAAAATATTGAAGCTGGGCCATCTTCTTCAAGAGCACATGAAAACGTACAAGCTGGGCCATCTTCTTCAAGAACTCACGAAAACACTCTATCTGACCAGTCTATAATGCCCCAGTATGCTCAGTTGCTATTTTGTGACAATGATTTTTCCGACACAGACTTGGATGACAACATGGTTTCCAATACTAATTTCGTTGAAGATGATGATTGCGTTAAGGATTTGGAAGCCGCGCAAACAAAGATCCAATGCATTCTTGTGGATTTAGCTTCAAACATTAACCAGGCAAAATCTTCAAGTTTTAACATTAATCGCAGAAATGTTCTTAAGCATGCGATTAGAGGATTCCGTAAGAAAACGTTTAACCCAAGTTATCGACTATTCGTCAAATTTTGTGATGATAAAGGTCCTGGCAGGGCAATTGATCTAGGTGGTCGCACCAGGGAATTTTTGAGACTCTTACTCAAATCAATGCTCCAATGCGAAATTTTCGAGGGACCGCCAAACTCTATATCTAACTCTTAACAGAAAAGCGCTGGATTCAGACCTATATTATTACGTCGGCTTAGCCATCGCCGTTTGCCTTGTCCATGGTGGTCCGGCCCCACAATGTTTTTCGGAAGTTCTATATCACATGATTACAAGTGATCAACCTCGCATGAAAATGAAACTTTTGGATATTCAGGACTATGATCTACGATCAAAAATTGAGTCGATTCAAAATTCTAGGTCACTGGAAGAGTTACAAGACGCAGCGGAAAATATCTCGGATATTCGCAGTGTAACTGGAACAATGTACCCAATCCTGTCACTAATTGATAAATCACGGCTAGTAGATGATTTGCTGAATTTCTACCTTAATGTGAGAAATAGAGAAGGTTTGAGTCGGCTCTTAGACGGCCTTACAACCCTGGGGCTTTTATAGGAGGTAAAGAAACGCCCGAATCATTTCAGATTACTATTTATGAAACCAGAAATTCCAATACGCTTAACATCGGAGAGTTTCCAAATACTGTTCTGTCAAATGTTATTTTCTGAAGGCAACCGCGGTGATGTTGAGAAAAACATTCCTCCGTATTGGTTTGATTATCTCGAATATGTTGAGGATGAAGACTCTCCAGTTAACTTCAAAGATGTATTGGTATTTTTTACTGGCCTCATTTATCTGTTGGTTTTCTACATGACGAACCAGATTTCCCTACCCTAAAGCAAATACATACGCATTAAAAATTTTGTTACCAGTTAAATACACAAATTATGAAGATTTCAGAAGCGCAATGGACTTCGGTATTTTAAACAGTGATGGATTTGGAGTCCCATAAAAGTTAACCAGAAATCCTTGTAATTTCTTTCAGACCAGGTTTCTAAATAAAATTGATCAGACTAATATGATAGTACTTGTAGCTACTAGTTCAAAAAAAAGATTTTATCCCGTCAGTATGTTTTAATTAATTTTCAGGTCGCCATTTTAAAAGATGTCGTCAAAATCAAACCAAAAAAAACCATCTAAGATACGGGTTTGCCAGTTTGCCACAATACCTGGAAAAGTCAGGGAATTTGAAAATGGATGTGTAATATCAGGGAAACGTCAAGGGATTTTAAAACTCTCATAAAAGTCAGGGAATTTCATATTGGGGACGAGTTCTTTATTGGTAGTTTAACCCCTTTCAAGTTTGAGTTACCGTATATGGTACGTTACGTTTTAATTTTTTGCAAAATTCTTTTCTTAATTCACAAAGGTCCAAATCAGATTCAAAAATTTTAGTCAAAGATTTTTCATTAGCATTGGCAACTGTGTTTATGAAAGCTCGTACTTTTGCAATGGCTCGAGTTCGAACATTACAAATATCACTGCATTCCCAGTATACAGTTTTGTTTTGGGTTTCAATAAACCCCCCTTCATTGATCACAAAATTTGCTTTCGGATTCTTCTCTTCAGTTTCAACAATTTTGAAAAGATTCGTAACAATTCCCGACTCATTAACTTGTAAAACTCGTTCCACATTACTAGTCTCGTTATTGTTTTTATGTCAACGAAATTTCGCATTTCGTCAACAAACAATTCTTTTGTCGAACTCGTAACACGGTCTCTCAGAACTTTTCGTACACGACCATTAGAATCCAATTGAAAAATTTTGGCGTAATGTGACTCATCGCCAGTTTTCAATATTTTACCATTATTTCCAATCAGATAAAAGGAAGTTTCATGGAAATAGGCCTCTTTCATGCTACTGTGAAGCCTTTTCCCACCCACAACTTCTGCCAAATTGTTAGTATCAATGGACCCAATTTCTTTGATTTTCTCAACAAAATTCTTAAATTCACTAACCACCCCCGTTAGTTGGGCGTGGTAAGCCGAATATAATTGCCTTTTTTAATGCAATATTCTACCAGCTAGCGTCTATTTTTGGTCTCGGTGTCAAAAGACTTTGACGCCGCCAATCTTTCAGTGAGACGTTTGACTAAAAACCTTTTATAGCTTTCGGCTATAATTTTTTTGTTTTTCGTTTTGAAAATCCCTGCATTGAGGAGCTTTTTCGCAAAACCAAATTTATCTACTTTAGTTGGTTTATGTTTGGGTTTTAATTTTTTTGAACGGAAACCCACATTAGTGGTGCGACCTGGTGCCATGGCCCATTTACCACCTTTTGCTGTACCACGCGCAAGTTTATGCTGAACATGGCTATTTGCTTTTCTTTTCTGCAAATTATCTTTGTTTTTCAAATAACATTCCTTATTCTTAACTCGCTTAGCTTTCTTTTTTTGCAAAGCTTTACTGTTAACTAACAGTTGCAATTTACTTTGCGCTCTTTCTTTTTGCTTTGCTAAGCATCTATTTTTTCTGTTTATTTTTTCTCGACAAAACATTATGAAAATTTATGAGTCGCACAAAAGAGGAAATCTTTTTCAACCTCTGCAGAGTTTTAATCAGTACAAGCAGTACCGTATTTGACATAGATTGCAATAGGTCTCAAATAAGCCTTAATCCCACACTGGAACTTGCAATTTGGATACACAAAGAAATCCAATTAATGAGAGCACAGAAAGAACCCAATTAATGGGAGCACAGAAAGAACCCCAATACTGGGAGCACAGAAAGAACCCAATTAATGGGAGCACAGAATGAACCCAATTAATGGGAGCACAGAGAACCCAATTAATGGGAGCACAGAAAGAACCCAGTGTCAAAAAAACCTCTGACAGAATTGCAAATCGTCAAAAGAAAAAAAAATACAATTTAAATTAATGAAAATAAAATAATTGCAAGGGAAACTGAAACTTGTTAAGGCTAAGAATGAAAGAGACAATTTCACAATCTAAAATGAGAATAAAATTATGTTAATGTACAGTCGGAACATAAAATAATTAAAAATACTTAGTTTATAGATCATATAAAACCTTAAAAATTAAGATTCGTGGCAATTAATATGCTTTTACAAGTCTTCGGAATATGAACGAGGTGGAAATTGGAACAATTCCCGCCAAAAAAGAAGCCAAGAGAATAAGCTTTTTAATTTATTGCCCTCTGGAGTCTGGAGTCTGGAACAGTAGCATGGAGCAATTATACCTGGAAACGTTGCTGTAAAATCATGCTTCAATCCAGTTTCAATTGCTCTATGCTACTTCTCCTAGCCCGGGGAATATTTTTGGCGGGAAATTACTTTTGTTTTCTAAATCGAGCAGTTTTTCAACCTCGTAAGTATGTTTTGAACACAATTTTTAATAGTTAAAATTATTAATAAACGGGTTTTGAAGCTAAGTCATAGAATTTAAAGTTATATTGTTTAAAATTATCGTCAAACTTTAAACTAGATAGAAAGTAATTGATCGTAAACTATTCAATAAAATATTTTGTCGGTTTGGTCTTAGTAATGGAAGGCAAAAATATCAACGTGACGAATGCGTATTTTTACGGCGGGGACGCGGTGGTGGCCGCGGTAACGGGCGAGGCGGCCGAAGTAAACGGGGCGGCGGTCGGTGGCAATGGATACGGACTTGCCACAAGTGCAAAAAGCCAGGGCACCTAAAGCGGGACTGCCAGCAAAATAGAGGTACTACCTATTCATGCTCCTAGGTACTACCTAGGCCTATATTCGATTGCTTTTCCTGGGGCTACCTAAAATCTTCTATGCACTTGGTTAAAATTCCCATTAAGGGAAACGAGTTTTTAATTTAATAAAATAAGAAAATAATAAATTTGATTTAAAAAAGACAGTGAAGTTCCCTACTATCCCTAGGTGGCCCTAATGCAAGCAATCTTAGCTAGAGCCTTTTATCGCCATGGCTTTCAATGCGTAAAAATATTTGGCAATGGGGTAAAAGAATATAGAGAGAAAGGGATTTTAGACTGAAATTGTAGGACAAACTGGACAGAGATGACCATGAAATAAAACCCTTCAAAATTTTCAACGGTCAAAGCTAGTACTACATTGCATGCTGGAAAATAAGGTTTTTTTCATATGCCCCCTGCGCATGCGCGAGCGGTATATATTTTTAAGTCAGAAAGACTAAAGTAAAATGGACGGAGTTCAGGATATAGTTTTTATAGTCCCATTTCAAAATAAGAATTCTAGATTTGGTAAGACGAGTGCTTGGAGGGTAAATTTAACATTAGTTTCAATTGAAAAACTTCAAGCACTATACAGACTAAAAATCTATACCACTCTTGGCCTCTTGGGACTTATATTTTGAATGGGCCAAGGCTTAGTAATGTATATACTAACTAGTGCAAAGCTTATATGTTTAGAGCTTGACACAACATCGTGAACCACCTTTCACACTCATTTTGATATTATCTTAATTAAATTAGACCGGTCACTGATAATATGATGTTCAATTTACAATAACTACTTGGAAAGACGCTAAGCCTAGGTCTGAAAACATTCAAAATTGATGAAGCAGACGATTGTTAGCCTATGTTCCCAATAAAAATATATTATTTTACTCTCTAGATAGCACCAGCCTCGTAACAAGTTTCACCCCTCTTGCAGCCCCCTTTATGAAAAAAACCTTTTCGGCCTCGCGCGACAGGCCAACTTGTTTAGTTTATTTCATGGTCTAATATAAAAAGTATATTGCACACAATCCAGCCAAAGGTGTTAAAGGCTCTAGCATATTTATACCATAGATATATATACGGGTCTAGATACACTTCCCCTCTTTTAGGCCCTTTAAAAAATGCGGAGGTGAGAACTAGCAGTCGACGCTTTATGGCAAGATAATTAGATCCAAACGCCATCTATTGAGAGTTTCAAGAAACAAAAAAACGAAAAATTCGAATATGGAAAGCGCGGGAAATTCGAATATTAATTAATTAAATAAATAAAACAAACTAAGATGAAGAAGACTTGATTAACTAGAACAATGATTTTAAGCCTTCGACAATAAAATCAACTATTTTGGTTTGAAGTAACAGGTTTTTATTTACAAAATGATTTACTTACGAACAGAATAAGAGGACCTCCCCTTCAGATTAGGAAATAGTTTTACTTTGAACAAACATTCGCTTAAATCTCTTTAAATATCAACTGTTATTGCAAAGCATCAGCACGCCCGCTGGCAAAAGTTATTTATCCAATTTTTTAGCTTTCAAAGTTCAGCGATAGATGGCGCACTAGGTATCTTCCCCCGGGAAAATCGCGTCGACTGCTAGCTGTCATCTCCGTATTTTCCCCGATTCAGTAGGGTATCTAGACCCATGGACGAACCAATACTCTACTATAATCAATGAATTTATAAATTATCGGCTAAAACCTAACTTTAAATTCTTTTGAAATAAATTATAATTAAGTTTTACTTACGAAAAATAAAATTAGACCTAATTAGCCCCTTCTTTTATATGAAAAGGGAAAAAATTTCCCTTAAGGCTTAGACTCGAACATATTCAGAGCGGACGACGTATTTTCTAAACAAAAAATGACTATAGCTGTAAATATCTCCTACCCACCGTACTACCTACAGCCGAAAACTACTATCGCCAAGACCGAGGCTTAGCAATCAATAAATGAAATTTAATTCATAAATTTTTGACTAAATCATACCCTTTAATTTTTTTGTATTGAATCAAAATAAAGTATTACTTACGAAAAATATTAAAATCAGATCTTTTAAAGCTCAACAACGTTCTCAAAGTTCAAAAATGACGTAGCCACAACAACGTAAGTCAAAGCATGATTAAAAAACATGAAATTTAGCACTTAAACTTAATTTTTCTCAAAAACCTTAAAAATGGTCCTAGAAAAAGGTTTTTATTTTGATATAAAACCGTTCCCAAACGTAACAAACGTATATTTCATTGCAAAGGGTTTGCGACAAAATGGGTGAAATGGAGAAAAACTCCATGTTATTTCTATGGGAAAATTTAACTTTTTCACCAAAAGGGCTGAATCATTTTATGCAAATGACAACCACCCTTAGCAACTTTATTTTCTATAAAAGACACTAATGGAGGGATCTCTTTCAAATTTTAACCACATATTCAGGGTCCCAATTTTAGTTCAGTGGAATTTTTTCAAAACAATTAATACAATACAAAAAAACTACATCCAAACAAAAAACCCTCCTTATACATTAAGAGCAGTATGAGGTCTTATCTAAGAGAGCTATCGCTCTCCTAGAATTAGTATCAAATTTAAACCATAACAACAACATGTACAAGGTTCACCTCAAAGCTGTTTCGTTTTACATCAATGATTTTGCATCAACCTATTTTCGATAGACTTTAGTTTTCTAAAAGTTCTGTTTAGTTATTAGTTTAGAAGCTTATAGTAGAAACAAGAAGTGATATCTAGTTTACTAGGGAGAAGGAATAAGATGCCTAAGTAATATTCGCGCGCCATAGTCCCAGTCCCTCCTTTTTGAAAATACAAGGGGAGACGTAAAAGGAGGCCGGGCTATTTCGCAGACTCTCCCCAGTCGGAAAATACAGTGTTGAAAAGATCAGAGTAAGACCTACCTTTGTGGAAAACCCCCAAAACCACTGACAGACTACTTCACTGCAGTACATTTTCGAGCTCGTATACAGGGTGTGACATGTGTTATTGTATGCAAATGAGAACGTTCAACAAGTATCATAGTGAATATCGTTTAATGATACGCACTTTGAAACGTTAAAGACCTACGATTAAGCTTAGGAACTAAGGCATCACATTTAAAATTAAAGGGCTGTATGGTAAACCCATCAGCGTAAATGTTCGATGTGCCTACCAATGTGGTGGCGCACAATCCTGCTGGAACCACAGGTCCCGCATCACTGCTAATGGTAATGCGTCTATCGCATCACTAAACTCGTGGCGCAGGAAGTGCAAATACCTGTCACCAGTAATGTTGCCCTCGAAGGAGAAAGGTCAGATGATTCTTTCCCCAGTTTATCTTTTAAAAGTAAAGAGTTCTTGAAATAATTTGTCTGATTTTTACGTGCTTAAGTAGCGAATATTCAATGTTCTTCAGTATTTTCAAGGAAATTTGGATTTGGAAACATCTGAATCATCTAAAAGCATGTTATTGTTCAAGTCTGAACGTTCGACCCATCGGACATTAACGAATCGCGTGACAGTTAATTTTACAGTCCATCTAGTCCTATTTAGTCTGTACTAAGCCTTTTACAGCGCCTCACCAGGCGTCTTCGCTATACCTCGAGTCTATGACCTACCTCACTCACAAGATCCAGTTTGTAACCAGTGACAAACTTACGGAAGGAACATATCTTATGAACTTATGGTACCACGTACTGAGAAGTGTTGTTAATATTTTCTTAATTGAACTTCGTTTAACTTCTAATTAGTGATTTCATATAGTATTTTAGTGGCTTGGTTTCATTTAAAAAATTGCAACACTTATCAGTGAATATTTTGCGTCAAACAAAATTTCATATAAAGACTTTATTTCTATTAAGTTGATCGCTTTTCCATTGATTAAAGCCATATCAATCCCCAAATATACGAACAGGTAATGATTTTCATTTTATTTTGGTTTAATTGACGATCCCCGAAATTACGGAGGTCGAAATAAATAAATTAATATGACTAGAAATCTTTCATTTAATGAAAATTAAAGTGGATTAATGATGCCTACTTTGTTGTTATCTAACGGCCTTTAAAGTCAACGAGGCGCCCTGTATTTAATAGCATCTGTTTGGGGCCCCATTGCGGATAAATAGTGGGATGTTCATTAGTTTGGCTCTTGTTTCTACGGCGACAATCAGTAAAAATGGGCCCCACGTTCGTTCATTGAAAAACCAGAAGCGGTGGGTTCGTTCGGCGGACGTTGGGTTTTAGGAGCGCAGTAGATTGCTAGTTTCTTGACTCTTCCTACGGATTTTCCCAAAGAAACACGCGGAAACACTTTGCCTACGGGTTGATAATTAAGCAACTAAATTAATCTTCATTAAAACATTAACTGTAGTGCACTGACAGCGTTCTTAGTAGCTGTCACAGATGCATGATAAGAAGTTGTCCCTCTGTTGCCAGTCCTGAAGGGATCATTCAAAGTTTTGATTTGAAATTTAAATAACTAGAGGTTAGTTACTACCGGAAACTCGAGATTCCCGTGGAGTGTAGGACACTTATATATGCTTGCAATAACTTTAGTTTCAAATTTAAGTATAGCGTGTACAATGATTACGTCGAGTGACTGTCGCCTTGTGAAATGATGATAAAGAAGGGTTAAAATTCATATCCAGGAAGTCTCAAGCTTTAATTTGAGTACAAACACGGCTTACTAACTCAAAATAGTTTACTAGAAAACTTGATTTAAGTTCTTGGTGGCCATCTTAGGAAATGGCGGCCAAATAATTTTCCAAACCATTCAGGCATAACTTTGGATTGTAAATAGCGGGTTGTAAGTACTCAAATGATATCTTATATTAAGGCGAATGCGATGGTACCTTAATTTTAAGGTAAACAACCTATAACTTAACGGAAATACCTCCAAATATGCCTTAGTCGTTATCAAACCAATAATAGGCAAAACTTTTCAAGCAACTGTTAACAACTACACCCTGTATAAATTTAACCTTTCCACCCCTGAAAACCGATGGCGCAGTGGTAGCCGTAGCTGGCATTGTGACTATACTATCACGAAAGAAACCATTTGCACAAGTAATCTTTTGAAAGAAAAAACTTATGTATTCACAATGATGCCACGCCACGGTATACGTAAAAAGGGGAGATTTTTTTCCTACAATGATTGCGCTATATTTTGGCCTAAAAGGGGCGTGTAACGTTTACAAAACGTGCTTTTCACGTATTTGATGGTTTCTTTTTCAATGCCAATGTCAAACTTCCGATTATATATATATTTGTTGGCCTCCTAAGCTAAGCGTCGACCTACCTTAGGGCCTAGGCTTACCGAAATAAAAAAGAATATTAACATGCGTTGCGCTAAAACGGCTAAAGCACGACTTTTGAGCGTATCGTTATTTTTACAGAAATAGATTAACCGAAAGACAAGGTGTTGATAAGTTGGGTTTGATTCGAATTTGTCTAAAAGTTAGTTGAAAATAGGTAAAAAGTTGGAAATATACTCGTGAACTTGAAATTTATGGGTCGTGTACTCGTGTTATTTCTTAAAAGACATTTTATTGAAGGGTGTCATCAACTTTAGCCTTGAAAAAAAACCACTATATTGGTTATATATATTTGAAATTATTTAAAATAGGGGTTGAACGTAGAGGAAAATTAGGTGTATAGTAAGTAATACGCGTATGACCTTAAAATAAAAATGTTCATCTATGCATGCCCCTGATCACGTGGCATCTAATTATGGGTTTCCCATCAACGTTTATCTGGGAAGAAAAAATATGTTCATAACTTCTTCGTTATTTACTTCTTGCGACTTTATAAAAAGCGTTTAGAAAAAAATGTTTCCGAAATTTTTTACCCGTTGAACAGGAAACCAGCTTTTGGTGTTGTTTTTTGGTCTACAAGATTTTAGGTCAAATTTATTTCAAAAAAATTAAAAAATGATCTTTGCACTTTAAGGCCTACAATCAATCTCATTTGGGTTTTAAGCTCTAGTAAATCAGTTCGTTAATGCCTTCGACTGAGCTGGTCAGTTTGTCGTTTTAAATACTATTTAGTTGCGTTCTAAAGTTAAATTAAATTTAAATTAGCTTATATTAAATAAAATGACTAACTTTCGATGTCGGAATTTACTGGCGTTTCTTAGTAAACGCTGAAACCAACGATACGCCAATTGTTTAAATTAAGGTAAGTTTCAAATTAATTTATTTTTAAATAATTATTAATTATACTATATTATACTATACCCTATATTTATCCATATTGTGTTTAAGCTTAGCTGTAGGATGAATTTAACATGAAACTTAAATGAAATTAAAAATTACATTTTTGTCTTAAAAGTAGAGGTGTGCGGTTAACCTTTTCAATCGAATAATTCGATCAAATACCGAACCGAATTATTCGATTCGGTATTCGATAAGCCCATTTTCACTATTCGATTCGAATATCGAATACCGAACTGACTATTCGGTTAAAGTTCGACTACCATAAATTTAGGTCCTTGGCACTAGAGAGACCCACCTTATTTAAAAAAATATCATCCCAATTTTATTTGTCTCCCATCAAAAACTACCATCAAGTGCCTAGGAAAAGTTTAAAAATACTTGGCCACCAATGAGGAGAGGTATTTTGAAATTTAGGAGCTTCTAAATGTTTTTCTCATTGCTTTGTATTAACTATTTGCGAATATAAGGGTTACCACCCGATTAATCGCGAATAGTTAAGCCTAGTATTCGCGAGTATTAGGGTTAACTATTCGCGAGTATTAGGGTTAACTATTCGCGAATACTAGGCTTAACTATTCGCGAATACTAGGCTTAACTATTCGCGAATACTAGGCTTAACTATTCACGATTATTCGGTTAGAAAATATTTACCAAGGCCTAACTATTCGGTATTCGATTTGGAATAAACTATTCGATTCGGTATTTGATAAGGAAAATTTTTTAGTATTCGATAACCGGTTCGATACCCAAAAAGTGGTATTCGCACACCCCTACTTAAAAGGATTTAATGTTTCGTTTTAGGTATTTGAAAGCATTATGTTTAAATTACTTATTGTCAGTTTTATGGGTTTAAGTTAAGAAAGATTAATGGGGTCAGACTCTTATCTACTCCAGGGAATGGGGATTTTTAAATTTTAATAAAATTCAGTTTACAAAATGCCCTTTATCTCTCATTTAGTTTTAAAAGGGCCAAGTTTAATTTTAAATTTACAGTATATAGTATTTTATAAGGTATTTTAATTTAGCTATTTGGATCTTATTTAATTTAGCAAATGCATATAGAGAATAATAGGAAGTGGGAAAGTAAGAAAGGCGATGACGTTTTGGTAATCTTTTGGGCCACCATTTTAAAATATGGCCGCGTGAACCAGTGTGTTTAATTACAATGTAATAGGTTGAAACTTACCGAAGTTATTCCGCAATTTAATTGTTTTTACATTTGTGGCTGCCATTTTTCAAGATGGCGCTCGATTAGAAAAATATTTAGTTAATACGTACCTGCGACTTAAAATTAACGTCCCAGCACAAGTAGTTTTTTAGGGTTTAGGTTTTGTGTTGATGTGTCTAGGAATTTGAAAAAAAAATTATTTTAATATTTAACAAAAAACTTACCAAATTTTATGAAAACCTTATTTTTTTTTCAAAATATTTTACAAACTATACAATTCATAGTATAAAAAGTAATTAAAAATTTGTTTATTTTTCTTGATAATAAAAAAGTCACCGATACAAGTTTCAAATTTAAACTTTAAAACTAACAAATGTTTTTTACAACTTGTATCGGTGTCTTTTTTATTATTATTTTTCTTTAATAATAAAAAAGTCACCGATACAAGTTTCAAATTTAAAATTTAAAATTAACAAATGTTTTTTACTTTTAAAACTTTATACAGATGGTATTACGGAAGTCAAACTAGGATTGGACACATAACTGATGAAATTTTCAAGGTCATGAATAAAGCATTTGGGTTCGTAGAAGAGGGCCAAAGGTCAAGAAAGTCACCGACTATACTTAACCCTGGTTTTACTTCTCAAGAAACTGGTAAGTCTGAATTGGTTTTATTCATTTTTAAAAAATGTTACAAAAAATGAGAGAAATTCGTATGAAGAATTTCAAATTTTAGTACGACCGATAATTACTTTGTGTTTTATCGGTTAATCAGTTTGACATAAGGTTGACTTCATTGCGTCAAGGCTTTTTCCCTTGTGGCGGCGCCTTAGATCTAGCTTTAGCCTATCTTGAGTGCCCGTTTCCATGGTTATCTCCAACTCCCAGGGATGGTAGGATAACGGGACTGTTACTGACGTTATAGAGAACCATATTAGTCATTTAACTTCATATTTCTTAAGAATTTATGAATATAACTATCAGATTTATGACCCACATTATGACCCCTGAAGTTTCTTTAACTGGACATGAAAGGCTTCTTTGACGTTTTCCTAAGGTGTGATTATTCTATACTTCTAAATAGGGAAGCATTTGCCTCGCTTTATATGTTTTATTTAATCTAGTATGTTTTATTTAATCTAGTGTTATGTTACATAATAGGTCGGAGTTGCTGCAGTAAATCGACGTACTTTTAAAAAATCCACCCCTAGTCTTCCCGTTGATTCATTGCCAGGTTGATCCTCCCACAACTTAATTCACGAAACCTTATCCGGTACTTCCAGCCCCGATTTGTCTTTTGGAGCTTCTGCTCCATTGATTAATCATAGTGAAGCTGGACCAGAAGTAGCTCAATTCACGGAAGATGAATTCCGTTCCGCCATATTTTATTTATATTTTTAAAATGTGGCACTATTTTATTTGCTTTTTTAAAATGTTACACTTTTTTATTTGCTTTTTTAAAATGTTACACTTTTTTATTTGCTTTTTTAAAATGTTACACTTTTTTATTTGCTTTTTTAAAATGTTACACTATTTTATTTGCTTTTTTAAAATGTTACACTATTTTATTTGCTTTTTTAAAATGTTACACTATTTTATTTGCTTTTTTAAAATGTTACACTTTTTTATTTGCTTTTTTAAAATGTTACACTATTTTATTTGCTTTTTTAAAATGTTACACTATTTTATTTGCTTTTTTAAAATGTTACACTATTTTATTTGCTTTTTAAAAATGATACACTATTTTATTTGATTTTTTAAAGTGTTACACTATTTTATTTGATTTTTTAAAGTGTTACACTATTTTATTTGATTTTTTAAAGTGTTACACTATTTTATTTGCTTTTTTAAAATGTTACACTATTTTATTTGCTTTTTTAAAATGTTACACTATTTTATTTGCTTTTTAGAAATGTTACACTATTTTATTTGCTTTTTTAAAATGTTGCACTATTTTATTTGCTTTTTTAAAATGTTACACTATTTTATTTGCTTTTTTAAAATGTTACACTATTTTATTTGCTTTTTTAAAATGATACACTATTTTATTTGATTTTTTAAAGTGTTACACTATTTTATTTGATTTTTTAAAGTGTTACACTATTTTATTTGATTTTTTAAAGTGTTACACTATTTTATTTGCTTTTTTAAAATGTTACACTATTTTATTTGCTTTTTTAAAATGTTACACTATTTTATTTGCTTTTTAGAAATGTTGCACTATTTTATTTGCTTTTTTAAAATGTTGCACTATTTTATTTGCTTTTTTAAAATGTTACACTATTTTATTTGCTTTTTTAAAATGTTACACTATTTTATTTGCTTTTTTAAAATGTTACACTATTTTATTTGCTTTTTTAAAATGTTACACTATTTTATTTGCTTTTTTAAAATGTTACACTATTTTATTTGCTTTTTTAAAATGTTACACTATTTTATTTGCTTTTTTAAAATGTTACACTATTTTATTTGCTTTTTTAAAATGTTACACTATTTTATTTGCTTTTTTAAAATGTTACACTATTTTATTTGCTTTTTTAAAATGTTACACAATTTTATTTGCTTTTTTAAAATGTTACACTATTTTATTTGATTTTTTAAAATGTTACACTATTTTATTTGCTTTTTTAAAATGTTACACTATTTTATTTGCTTTTTTAAAATGTTACACTATTTTATTTGCTTTTTTAAAATGTTACACTATTTTATTTGCTTTTTTAAAATGTTACACTATTTTATTTGCTTTTTTAAAATGTTACACTATTTTATTTATATTTTTAAAATGTTACACTATTTTATTTATATTTTTAAAATGTTACACTATTTTATAGATATTTTTAAAATGTTACACTATTTTATTGATATTTTCAAAATGTTACACTATTTTATTGATATTTTCAAAATGTTACACTATTTTATTGACATTTTTAAAATGTTACACTATTTAATTTATATTTTTAAATTAATACACTATTTTATTTATATTTTTAAAATGTGATACTATTTTAGTCCTATTTTTAAAATAATACACAATTTTATTTATATTTTTAAAATAATACACTATTTTAGTCCTATTTTTAAAATGTGATACTATTTTAGTCCTATTTTTAAATTAATACACTATTTTATTTATATTTTTAAAATGTGATACTATTTTAGTCCTATTTTTAAAATAATACACTATTTTATTTATATTTTTAATATGTGACGCTATTTTATTTATATTTTTAATATGTGACGCTATTTTATTTATATTTTTAATATATGACGCTATTTTATTCTTAGTTTTAATATGCGAAAAAATATTCTAGGAGAGCGGTCGCTCTCTTAGATAAGACTTCATACTGCCTCTAATGCATAAGGAGGGTTTTTTTCATTGGTCGTAACTTTTTTCGTATTGTGTTTGCTGCTTTGAAATTTTGCCAGTGAACTAAAATTTGGACCCTAATTTTGTAGATAAAATTTCAAAAAGATCCATCTAATAGTTAATTCTTTAAAGAATAAAGTTGCTAAGGGTGGTTTTAGAATCCATAAAATGAATCCGACATTTCGCGAAAGATACAATTTTCTTCCTTAGACAAAACATCGGAATTATGTAAAAAAGAAGATTATGTCAGCAGGTATAATAAAGAAAACTATTAATTCGTTACGTTTGGGAACCATCTTAAATGAAAGATAACAGTAATCAATGTAGCGCCTTCCCTTAGTTTCATTAAGATCAATTAACTTTGAGTAATGATTTTAATCATTATAAACACATACTTCGGTTTACGTTGTTTTGGGTATTGAAGTTACGTTGTTTTACCACTGATAGAGACACGCAATTTACTCCTAATTTTTTATGTTGGACTTACCAGGAGTTACGGCATTTTTGTCGTGATTCACATCTTTAGGGGGACTTAAGCAAAAAAAAAACATGGCGTTAGAGAGCACCCGCTTTTAGCGCTTAAAATCATAGTTTTTTTAATTGGAATTAAAATGAAGGCTAATTAGGTCTGATTTTTTTATTGCTTTCGTAACAAAAACATAATTGTAGTTTACTATAATCAGAAGGGAATAAGTGAGAAGGGACACACTTTATATCTCCATAATGCTTTACACTCGTAACAACAGTCTTACTAACCTCAAATCAACTACCCTTCACTGATTGGCTATCTAACTTCTGTCTTAGCTGTGACGTCACACAAGAAGGTGACGTCTCGGTTGACGAATAAAAAGTAGTTTTGTTTACAACTTTACATTGAAGGAGATAAAAATGGCCGAATTTCACGTTGATAAACGAAATCAAGCTGCGCAATTAATTTAGATACACTGGTATTGAAAACATACCAAAATCAGATAATTTGAAGTTAATAAATAGATGAAAACTAATTATTCTGAATTAATTTTAAAAAATACAAATTAGTTTCAATAAAATACATACTTGAGGTTATAATTACACAAGAACGAAACATCGACAGCCCTAAGCCTTTGGAGAATGAAAATCTAACAGACAAATGGGCCGATACCGCGGAGAACTTTAAGAACTATTTTTGCAGTAAATTGGATAAAAGCTGTGTACTTGCGCAAAGTTTTCGCGGTTTTCTTGAGGTTGGTCGGACTCTCGTTACCAAAGCAGACTCTAATGTCTCCCTTCTCTGCTTATTCCCTTCTGCTATAATTATTTTTAAACTTCCAAATATTTTATTATTAAGCAATTTCGCTAAACCTCGGTCAAAATAGCGTTATAGCGCCGTAGCAGCGCCTAGGCAAGTAAGGCAACATCAACAGTATCAACTTTGGTAATTTCAAAAGCCAGACATTACGGTTTCTTCGTTAGGTTCAAATAAATCATAAACAAATTAATTATTAATTTTACATGTAGATCAATTACTACGGTGTTATTTGTGAAAGCTGGGACGTATTAATAAGCTGTAGAGGTAATTTTACACCTTAATAATTAAACCTCCAATGACTAAACGTTGGCGATAATTTTTCAAGGGAAATTATGACAAACAGAAGTGTATACATTCTATCATTAAATAACATTTTACATTTGCATTATTTAAATTCAATTTCTACATTAAAGGTAAAAACCATTGCTGTTCATTGAATCTCTAACATGTTTTCTTAATTTTGAATTTTTGACATACCTGGCAATTTGAGGCAGAGTTTTTTTTAAAGTCGTTTATAACACGATGTTTAATTAAATGATATTAATTTTGGTTTATGTTAAATATGTAAAACACTGTTCAGTGGTTCCGCTACTAAGCCTTCTCAAAAAGTCAAAGTTTCTGAAATTATTGGGAAAAAATGTTTCTTAGACGCCAGTGTACGTTACCAAAAATTGTTCTAAATTTACACTTTTTTCTGGTTTTAAAGAGGATCCCATTCTTAGGCTTTTTATTTTATAACACTTTATTGTTTAATTAATCAATATCAATGCTGGTTAAATACGTAGCACAATTTTTTGTAAGTTTATCAAAAATTATCGGAGCTTAATATCAAAGAGACATATTTAAGTGCTCTCATTTCAACACAACTGCAAGCGTATAGATTCATTCATTCAATTACATTTCTCATTTCTAATTATTTAAATTCAAAGGGCTGTATTAACTTTTAAAGGTGAAAACCATTGCGGTTTATTGAACTTCTAACATGCTTTCTAATTTTCCATATACGAACATAGCTCTGCTTGTTTGAGGTTGCATTTTTAAAGACGTTTATAACACTATTTTGTTTAATTAAATAATATTAATTTTGGTTTATGTTAAATATGTAACCCACTTTAAGTCGCATAGAAGAAGTAATAAACATTTGAAAGCTGACTTGGCTCATAGGGTAAAGAAATACCGGACTGCCAGGCTGTCTCTTATACATCATCGTTGGCCATTCTCGCTTATGAGAAATGTATCCTTATCATATGCATCTATCCTTTGATTGACGTCATTGATAACAGGGATCTAATCAAGGCTAGCCGAGTGAAGATTTCTTTTTCCTGGAGCATAGCCTACTCGATCACGCGCAACCAGTCTTGGAAATAGCACAGGTCAACAACCAGTATATTAATTGCTCGGACCAGTTTTTTTATTCGAAATTTGGGGGTTACTGGTCCTTGGGACCAGTTTATTAATTAAGAATTTTTATGAAAATTCAGGAGGGACCAGTTTAAAAATTCTAGTCATATTTTTCTACTCCATGGATATAGACTCCTAGCCTTGACTGGTTCTCATTCTTGCCTTCCTTGCTACAACCGCAGCCCAGTCGATCTTTGTCTTCACACGCTATAGAAGCCCTTTCACACAATGTTTTTCCTATGTAAAAGCGCGTGTTGGTAATTTTGGGCTTTTTCGCTCGAAAAATCCAATGAGCCAGCTTTTAACATGACCGGCTATGGGAGAAACACAGTTATTTATCTTGAAACTACTGGTTCAAATCTCTCGAAATTTTTAAGAGATGTCCAAAACAACGTTTGCTATTTTTTGGAAATTTTCAAAAGTTTCCCTTTTTTAGTTTTTGCATAAGTATTATAACGAAAATTAGCAATAATTAAAGGTCTTGGTCTTCGAACGGTTTAATAAGTTTCTTCCGTTTCACTAGATCGAATCTCTTGAAATTTAAGTGAAGGCATATTGAACGGTTTTAAATTATGATGCAAAGTTTTCAAACACACAATTCATTAAAATTTTGTTTGTGCATGATCCTAAAACCTATTTAGTCGCTTAGGGAAATTTTAGGAAAAGACCAATTCGTTTTAAAACTTCGAAATTTTGCACGATAAATTAAAACCTTTCAATATGCCTCTCAATAAAATTTCAAGAGACCAGAACCAGTGAAACTGAAGGAAACAAATTGAAACATTGTAGAAAAAGCTTCGTAAGAAAAAAACTTTGCACAAAAATACCAACCTTTATTTTGCCAATCTCATTAAATTTTCAAGAGATCTCAACCAGTATTTTTTTCAAAATTAGGACCAAAAAACGGTGTTCCTCCCATTGACGGCAATTTTAAGAGTTAACTCTGATTTTTGACATAATTTTGCTTCTATAGCCCGATCGAGTGGGCTGTGCGTCAACGAAATACTCCCTTAATTTTTTAATAGGATTAGTAAAAAATAAATTAGGAATAAAGTCACTGGTCCCAAAAACCAGTTTAATATTGTAGACGCTGGGGGTCACTGGTCCCGAGGACTAGTTTGAAAAAAATCCTTATTTCCAAGACTGCGCGCAACGCGTCGCAACTTCGCAAGCTGCTTGCGCTATAGCGCAAATCAGGTTGGGAAAAAGAATTTTTTTAAACTGCGAACACATTTGCTCCGATTTGGAAACTGCGAACGCGGTCCCCTGGGGTGTAACAACGGACAGACAGACAGACAGACACACAGATACGTTGAAATTAGATCCTCTCCGTGACATACGTCACTCGGAGAGGTAAAAAGTATCGATAAGACTGAGGTTATCACATGACTGAAGGATCAGATATTAATTTTTCTTTTTAACTGAAACTTTAAAGGCATGCTTAAGAAAAAAAAAACGTTCCATTACCGTTTTCCGTTGAAATAACTTATATTACTGGTAATAAATTTCAAATATTTACTTATCTCGGGTTTTCGGGCACAATTTCATTCCCCTAAAAAATTTTATCATTACATTAATTACTTTTGAGATATAACGTGTCAAAATAAGCTTTAAAACAATAAAAAACTTAAATAGCGTTCTTTTTAGCCATGACCAAAACCTTTAAATGTTAAAAAAGTTACAACAAGCACCCTTTCGAGATATGTCCTGAACAAATTAGTGCTTAAAGAATGTATCGCATGCTGACACTGGTGATATAGTTCCATTTTTTAAAATAGATGGCTCCATAGGTAAATGTATGCGCCTAGGAGATAAGATACAATAGATTCTGGAGTGATATAGTGAATGCATATTTTTCCATGGTTTTTGTACAGGAAGGTTAAAAACGACAAATAAGTCCCTTTTTCACAACTTAACTACCCCACAGTGGTCGGGTAATCTATTGTACCATTATAAAGACTTTTTTTAGAATCAACACGCCTCTTCAAGCTCGCTATGTACCAAGAGGAAAGTCTATCACATTCAAAGCTATAGCATCTTGATATTTATAGAAACGGGTGTCAAGAGTCTCTGAGAGCGCGCATCTTTCGTGCGTATTGACTCTTTAATTTGAAATTGACTGAAATTCTCTAGTCGAAAGTTTTCGCTTGTCACTTTGAGTAGCTGAAAGGGGTGAAGTTTTCTTAGTAAGTTTTATTCGGGATGAGAGTACTGTTCGGGTAATAATGGCAGCCAAAACGCGTCATACGGTGTACCTCTCGGATTCGGTATTTGCAAGATGGTCCACGGATAAAAAGAAACTAAATTTAATTAATGATGAATTTGCCCGCTATTTACTTGATTTGTTTTATTAATCGGATGGTACACCATTCTGATGATGAACGCATTTGCAAATTTTCACTTTAAATTAGGTCTAATTCTTAACTTTTCAATGAAGTAAACCGTTATTGATCGATAAATGGCGGTGAAAACAAAAAATATGCAAATGCGTCATAGGCGTTTCAAAGTCCATGTCAACTATACCTATTTTATGAAATAAAGGGATGAACTGGAAATAATTAAATCCACAAATAGAGGGTTAAAAAATTACAGTAAAAAAAACATAAGTATCAGTGGAACAACATATTTGAAGGATAGTGTGACTGACATAACAGAGACTCGCGGAGGTAGTCCTATTGGAACTACAAGAAAGCGGAAGATTTCAGATTCTCCCCAAACCCCTGACATCAGTGAAGTCGGAATTGCTAAAAAGCAGAGGCTGTTGGATTCCCCTAAAATATTTGATACAAGAACATCTAGAAATAAAAGACTTTTGAATTCTCATAATTTTCGTCAGAATAGCCCTCACTTGAAACATATGATGCGGAAGCTATTCACTTCACCCATAAAATATCAAAGCTTACGGCATACATATGATACACCAAAGAAACACTGTAGAAAGGAATCAGTTTGGCAAGTTAGTTCACACCATTCTACTCCACAAAATGCGAAAAAAACGTAAGTTCCAATTCCATTTGAAATCAACACCCAATGATCTATTTAGATGAAATATTGGTCACATGACATAACAGCACTATAACCCGCAATTGTTAAATAGGTGTAAGGATATCTTGGGCACAAATAGCTCTTCTGGTACCACTCCAATTTCAACCCCTACAAAATCAATATCGGTTTGTAAAAAAATCTCGAAGATAAATCAGTCTCTTGATATAAAGAGAAAGTCAAGGTAAACTATATATATGTATATGATCATTTCCAATATTCGCCTAAAGATTTCTTGAGCCCAACTGGTGGTATTCCTTCACCCTGCGCCCCTCTTGTTGTTGTGCCTCTAACTCCAAAGGTATGGGCCTGCCTTATTCAAGGTCACATGCATAATGTCCAAAAATCGTTTCAAATTCATTTAGCATCGCAAAGCCAAAACAAGTGATGAAATAATTAAAGACACAATGGTCTTAGTCTATCACTCACATTTGTCGGAATTAGTTCAGAAAGCTTACGGCACTCAATGTACATGCGGACGACTTCTAGAGTATTCAAACCGCTTTGACGGTACTGCCATTGTTTATACTTGGAAGTGCTCCTCAAACCAAACGAAGAAGTTTGAAACGTATGGTTGTTTAAATTGTCATCCTAATTGAGCAAGATTATTTTGGAATGCCAAAGACTTGTAATTTTAAGCTTTGCTATATAAAGAGGAAGTAATTTTCCTTGTTGTAAGTTTATAAAATATGTGGCATAGACCTTAAGTTTGACACTGGTCACTTAGAGCTTGTCGTGGAGTCACGTCTCAAAGTTGTGAAAAATAAATCTTATAAACTATTTTCCAATATTTTAATCACATTTCGTGTTGTCATTTAGGGAAATTGGCAAAGCCAACCACGTTTGAATGGCCTTCATGCAGGAAATTTGGTTGTTGCTAGCGCAATAATTTTGTCTGGTGGATTGTACCCTAAATTTTCTAACCTAGCCAAGCATTCCAACGTACAGTTCTTTGGAAAAGACAGGTTTTATCGCTTTCAAAGGCGTTACATCTATCCAGCGGTGAATGAGTACTGGTTAAATATGCAAAGAGAAACCTTTCGTCAACTAAAAGGGAAAAACTTGATCATTGCTGGCGACGGTCGAAATGATTCACCAGGCCATACATCTATGTACTTGACGTACACGTTGGAAGACACGGAGACCAAAAAGATTTTGTCGATACAGAACATTGATGTTAGAGAAACCAGTGGTAAAAGTTCTTCCATGGAGTTTGTAGGCTTTAAGAAAGCCGCCGAAGATGTTAACAGGTTAGCATCCGAACATGAGATTACAATAATTGAACTTGTTACTGATGCCCATCCACAAGTTGTAGCTGAAATGAGTATGTACTATCTGGTTCTCTCTCTCTCTCTGGTTTTTGGAGATGACGGTATATTTATTGTTTTAGATAAAGCGGATCGCGTGTTTCCCAAAGCGGACCTTTCTCTGGATACATGGCATGGAAGCAAAAATATTCATGCCAAGTTAATTCAGGTTAGTGAGAAAATAGTTTAAGTGCTTGATGGGACCGCATAGCAAAATATCGGTGTGAATGAGGTAGAAACGACTTTATTACCCTAGACATTTGTCCACTAATAGGAATCCAATCGCAAAGGCTGTGCAGTTTTGGCACAATGAGCCCCCTCTATTACAAACCATTTTTGGTATTGCTCACTCACGTGTGAAGGAAATATTGAGAAGATAGTGGTGAGCCATGATTTCTGACGAGCACTTAAAAAGTTTGGCCTATAGCATTACAAATTTGTGACTGAACCTTAAATTACCAGTGGTCATGGCTGTCTTGCCTGAAACATATTGTAAATGAGCATGAATGGCAAACCGATTTATTTGGAATTGGGTTTTGTTGCCCACACGAAATGCCACTTCCCGAAGAGGAACGCGATAAACCTTGGATTCAACCAAACTCTGAAGCTTTTAAAGCAATTGAAGGCATTGTTAAAAACCCATTCCTTTTGTGCAGACTAAAATATTATGTAAAATTCAGGTTAATATGCTGATTTCTAGAGAACTGTTTGGCATTAAGAATAACCATATCCACTTATGGTATAACATTATTACTGGTGATTTTTCAGGCATACAGGCTGGGTTGAAAATTTTAATAGCTTGATTTTAAGCTATGATCCAAAGCGCCATTCTTTTACGTATGTTTCACTGCTGTTATATAAAACGCGATGGAATGCCAGTTAAAATTTACTAACTTCAAATGTTAAACCCATTACACAGTTGGATAGGTTACAAGACTAGAATAATGGTTGCAGCTATCGACCATAACGCGCACGTTGGATTGAAACAAGCACTAACTACGAGTAACAAACCTCAGTAAGTAAACTGTAACATCTTACAATTGCGAGTCATTTTTAATCTAATTTTTCTTCCTAGGTATCGTTTTTCGTATAATCGTAAAACTAGAGACATGAGAATAGCCAAAGTATACGAAAAGAAACAATATCCTTACATTGATCATTTGAAAGAAGCTATTTTCAAAAAAAAGAGTTGAATTTGAGGTAATATACCCTCGCTTCATGTTTCGAACATGTTACAAACCCTGGTAATTGCAGGGAAGCCACTTGGGAAAAATTGGTTTAGATTCTGATGACCCCAGAAATATACATCGTTCGAGGGGTATGAAAGATATGCCACCAAAAGAACAAGTGATTGATTTGCACAAATCGAGATTTATTCAAAACCGTGGGGCAATTTTATAAAATTGTGATATAGGCGTACATTATTCAATTGTGATACACATTTTTCAATTGTGAAAATAAAATGCGCTTCAAATCTTTGTGTCAGTTTATTCCATTTATTCTACCGAATGTGAACGATAATTTCAGTTTTTAACCAGGAAGTTGGCCAGGGATGAATCCTCTGTAAACCCCATTTGGTTCCGGATATTCCTTAGAAATTCTTAGTACGCAACAAGAAGGAATTACGAGCCTTCGGCCTTCGCCAAGGTACCCAAACTGCCACAATGTGAAATTGCGATACGCGGCGTGGCGATAATTACAATTTAGTAAATTCCCCATACCTCTAACAATTCCACCTTCTTGTCTCAGTCGCATTGTCAATACAAGATGTGCAGGCAATAAACATTCGAAATAAAATAATGGGCCCCTTGTAATGCAGTTGAAGTGCATACAGCACACATTTTCTACTTCAGTTGGCATGGGTCGGCAAAGCCCACAGATGCAAATCATATTATTTACGGGAGTACTTGGCTTCGGTTGGGAATTTGCGCCATCATCTCCATCTCCATCGTCTTGTGGAACGACAGAAGTGGTTGCAAGTGAAGTTGTCGAAACAGAGGTCGAGGGTCGTGGTGAAAAAGCCAAAGATTGTTCGATATCAAAACAGACTGGTCCTGATAAATATAGAGCATACAATATAAAAAGTGCAGCATTATAAATTCTATATATTTGTGGAATTGATAGACAACTTTACTGGATCTAACTTGTAGATTATTTAACAGGGTTTCCGCTTCAGGGATTCGACAAGCAAGGCGGAAACACCACTCTTCAATTTCCTCCCTTGGTAAATTGTGAAGAATGGACTAAGGATAAAAATAAATCTTGATCAATTTCATGCAACTTCGAGTAGCAAAATGGGAGTACCTCAATGTGCGCTTGATAGTTAAAAATGGCATTGCCAATATCTTGCTCAGAAGTGCTTACATCAGAATCGATCCATTTTATTCTGCTCCTTTGACCTCTTCGACCTCTTCCACCCCTTACCGCTTTTGCGCCCCTTACTCTGACTAATCCTCTGTCATGGATAGTAGGTTTTTCTTGGCTATGAATTGTCTTGGTTCTACCTTTTGATCTCATTGAAGGAACCCCGCGCGTTCTCTTCTTTCCTCTTTCGTGATTAGGGTTCATCATCATTATGTGGTTGTCATGTTCGGCTTTGCCCGAATTAAAAAACTCAAGTGTGTTTTCTGAACCTTCATGAGGTATTCCGGCAATATTCCTCGACTTACCAGTTTGTGTGTTATCGGAATTTGCTACATTAACCCTTTTCGTTCCACGAACAGTTGACAAACTGAAAAAAAATTTCTGATTAGGAGGATAAAATTTACTTTTGATATAAGAGCACAAATAACGCGTGCCAATGAGAACGATCCAATACAATCCACAACTGATACACGCTTGTTTCATAACATATGAAAATTTTCACAAGGAATTTTACATTTTTTAGATTTTCTTGGATCGGCATACCAAACACAATGCCATCAGAATACTGAAGTGTAACATAATCATACGGACTATTTTTTCAGTGAATTCTGATTTAATTCGGGAATTATGTAGTTTTTATATGGCATAAACAGACGTGTATGGGAAAACATAAAAAAAACGAAATTCTGCTTTTTCCATACGGACCAAAATCAATTTAACAAATAACTAAACTGGAACGAATATGCCTGTACCTTACATACTTCAAAAAATATTTTCGTATTTAATTAAAACTGATTAGTCAGATAAAAACTATGATACAAAATTTTAGAATCTATGAGAATTTATGTAATAAAAGAATGAATTCGTGTATTTTTCAATGCAATTCACATCGAATAGAGATGTACGTTGGTACACGGCATTAACTAGTTATGAAACCCTTGATCTCAACAGTGAATGGCAAAGAGAAAGTCATATGCATGGTGGTATTTATCCTTGTGTTTGGCATACATTATACAGATACAATATACAGGCATCAAGTTCCGAGTCATGGCACTAATCACGCACCAAAATATTAAACATGATTTATCTTACCGTATTTTCGCTGATATCCTGATTTATCTCGCGGTTGCTACACACTTTATTTTTTTTCCCACATGTACATCCATCTTCAGGGCTACATTTCTTCCCGTTTTTTCGGCAAACACAAAACCCCCTATATTTTTCACTTCCGCGTGAACACGCAACGTTACAATTACAAGTTATTAAAATGTTGTCGTCTTCATACATTATTTTGGCAATTTTAACAGATGAAATTCCTGCCATGTGGTAATTTTGACTTGAAAACTTGGAAACCGTGTAGATATAATTTTAGAAAAAAGACTGTGCTACAGCATTTCGGATCTTTCTCGAACTATAAGATAAGATGGGAAGTGAATGGAAAAACCGGCCCTGACAAAGAAATATCGCGCTTCCATCGGCTTTTACCACTTTACAATGCATTCTAAGAAAGAGGTACTGTCAACTATATTTCTGAAAATGTAGGTAAGTGAGCTTTATGCCTATGATAAAAAGGCTACCAATGGAGAGTAGACCTGTAGAATCGTATTTACAGTAGTATCTCACTGAAACGTCGAAAATTTCACAGGAGTTCCGAATTCCGATTCCATGGAATCCTATTTAGTTGTCAAAATGAAGGGAAGGGGCGGTAACAATGCCGTGGGGTAGGACACGTGTATGCAGGTCTCAGATTTTTTTCAAAACCTCCCTTGTCGTGACAGTAATGAGAGTGGCCCACTTCCTCTAGTTCCAATTCACTCCACAGCACGGTAAATGTCGCATTGCTTCGAGGTCAGTTTCCAGCGGTTGAGGGATGGTCTCAGTAAAGAGGGGTAGGGAAAGTTTGCCTTGCGATACATTCTTTAACCCGCTGATAGTACGACCAGCGAGATTTGATGTAAGCTGTAGTTGAAATATCATTATGTGCGACCTTCGGCACTGAATAGTCTCTAACCATTGTTTGAAACTAGAGAGAGAACTAGGGGAGTAGCATTGATCATGCCCTGAGCTATGAGAATGAACAGTATGACGGTTGACTAAAGTACACTAGACAATACATCATTTTGCATAACCACCAATAAAAATCTTACTGTCCCTACTGAATTTTTCGAAATTGTTTTATAATGTGCCACTGCGAAGCATGCCGGGCACAAATGGGGGAACCTTTTAAAACTCAATGTCATACACGTACTCTCTTAAAAGTAATTAATGTAATGGTGAAATGTTTTGGGGGAATGAAATTCTGCCCGAAAACCCGAGATAAGTAAATTTTTGAAATTTATTACCAGTAAAATAAGTTATTTCAACGGAAAATAGTAATGGAACGTTTTTTCTCTTTAGCATGCCTTTTAAGTTTCAATTAAAAAGAAAAAATAATATCAATCCTTCAGTCAAGTGATAACCTCAGTCTTATCGATACCTTTTGGGTCTTGATTCTAATCAAGACATTTTTGATTAATTTATTTAAAGAGCTGGTAAAAGTACGCTCTGCACCTAGAACAAAGAAATAACTCAGAAACGCAATGTGATCTTTCTTCAGCGCAGTTCCGAAATGTTAATGTATCCCTGATGGAAATATGTCGAAAATTAGCAACAAGAAGAAATTTGCAACACTGATATACAGTTGCTTCTTATTCACATGTATCTCAAATTAATGATTCCACTACCCAAGAGTTCCAATTGATAACTCTCCCCATCGCGATAAAAGCTCGGTAGCGAAATTCAAGCCGGATTGGCCATTAACTACTTTGCAAATGGTCCAAGTTTTCCTAAACTAGTTCCAACGTCCGCGGACGTTAAGGAAACGGCCATAGATGAAGCTGAACTTGATGTAGATGATCCCCACGAAATGAATCGGGCTAATTTAAAATCAGAGCTACTGACTGTAGACAATGATGACGGGTATGAAATCATAGATAATATGCCAGTTGAACTGTCATACCATAAACTGAAAAGTAAGAGACATAGCCCAGCTAACCCTCTTGGGTATTGTATAGTAATGATCCACCACCGACACTTCTTCGTCCTGTCCTGCAACTAATCATAAAATTGTTCTCGACGTAAAAAAATTTGCCAGGAAGAGATTTCTCATCTTCTAGAATTGAACATGCTAACTGGCAAACATGGACCTAATGAATCCTGACGTTAAACATATCATGAAAGAGCTTGAGATTCTTACTTCCGTTGGTCAATGTAATGTGGCTCCTCTGGACGTTAATGGAGTTCCTACCTCAGAATAAATTCCCCCGAAAAAGACAAAAACCAATGCACGGTTTCAATCGACATGAAGTTTTATTATAAAAGAAAAATAAAAACAAATTTTAAACTTGAATAATAAGCACTCCCCATTTTCATTATTGACACCAAAATTCATAGCGGTGCTATAATTTGGTAGAATTTTAATAACCAAACCAAAATTTAATTCCGACTAAACTAGACCACGGGGAGTTCGAAAATAATAGTAAAAAAATTCTACCCACCCCTCGAAAGTTGTTTAAAATAACTTACGAAAATTTAGAAATATCATGTATGAACCGCCGTTGAGTTCACTACGCGACTGATCTTGTAAATTTTAAACAATCGCTAAAACATTTGCAATTCGAATACCAGGATAGAGAAACAATTCAGGAAAGCTCTATTTTATTGAGTATATTAAAATAAAGTACAATATCTTACAAAAGGGAGTAATGTTATTTCGGAAGTAAATAAATGTAAATATTCATTTTTTGGAAAAGGTATAATATTATTTGGGAAGTAAAAGAAGCTAAAGAATAATATTTTGGAAATCAATGAAGATAAACAACAAATTGAAAAATCTCTCTACTGGATCACTATTGAGAAGAATATATGCAAATATCAACGTTAGTTTTATATCTTTGAAAATTGAGATGTCAGGGTTGGAGTCTGCACTTATAGAAAAATCGTTGACTACACAATAAGTTTTAAGGCCAGTTCACCGCAGTGTTTGCAGACTATATTTCTGACATTTTATTTCGCCTATAATCTCCGCTAGGTGCACTCTTTGCTATACCTTCAGTGACGCCACGTTTCGATTTTAAAATTTTTGTCCCGCTGAGCTGAGGGGCTTACAGGGCTGCGGGCAGACTGACTTGAGGAAACACGCCCAAATGCTAAAGGGGTAGATTTCGTTATCATCCACTTACCGGTTTTCAATCCTTTCCCCTGCGCGCCTACATTAACTAGATTGAGTCGAATAGAATTTAGAACAGTTTGAAACGAAATAGATGGTGATGCTTGGGGGTCTTTAAAGAAGTTTCGATTGGTGTTCTTTTCATACAAGGACATACAACATCATTTCTCGTGCTGTCTATGGTTCTCGATTTAGAATTTCAGCGTTTAGTATTAAAATACTTATAGTTAATAACAAAGTAATAAAAAATAAAAAAAAATTAAAAAATCTCAATGAACCAAAGTAAATTTGCTATCATGAATGATCCCTTTAAAGAAGGATAGTAAAGAGCACAAGCTCTTACTTTACATTTTCGAGATATGGTATAGTTCCCCACCTTCAGCCAAGCTTGAGCTGGCCTTAGTACTTATTCCGCGAGCAACGCACAACGTTTCACAATATAAATCTAGACATAACTTAACATTTAAGTTAATTCGGTTTTGTTTGGCGATAGGTGTACTCATAAGAACTTGATTATTAAAAAATGAATTCATTTAAGTTAATTTTTTTATGGTTTTCAAGTTCCTAATTAGTTTAATTAGAGCTAAACTTGAATTAAGAAAATTTGAAGCTCATAGTTTTGAGTGCCTTGATTTATTAAAATATAAGTAGTTTCTGTTATATATATTTCTTCGAGGACCGCGGGGCAGGGTAGTACTTACCGTGCCATTTACCTGGGTTGAAAGTTGGTTATATTCTAATGAAATTGAGGTTAATTTGATTAAATTCAATTGTAGTAAAAGTATGAAGTTCCGAGAGAAGTGAGGACTTGAGCAGAATTAATTTCCTTCCATAATTTTCTTTTCAAGAAAAAAATGGAAGAGACTAATAGATTTAAAAGGAAATAAATAACTAATATTTTCCCTTCAGTATTACCAAGAAGGGATTCGCTTGTAATAAGAACTTTCATCAAAATGGTATAAAGAATGGGTAGATTTTACTGATGACTAATACTTTTGTAGCACCCTAGGAGCGAAGGCACTCGGCGTTGCCCGTCGGGACATTTTTTATTACTTTCCACGCGGACATTATTCCATAAAAAGGGTTTTTAAGTTTTTGGCCGCCATTTAAAAAGATGGCAACAAATCGAACCCAAAAGACCTTTCAGCCCGTCTATATTTTAAAGGAAACCAGCGTACTAAATATTTGCGAAATCGGTTGAAACGCGCGGACTTTGTTGCATAGAGAAGATTTTTTACATTTCTGGTCGCCATTTTATAAGATGGGGCGGATTGAAAATCTCTTTCTTAGTACGCGCCTACAACTTATGAGTAACATTCCTGCAAATTTTCAACCTTTTAGGGCAAGTGGTTTGGGCTGGGCGTTGATTATCAGTCCGTCAGTCAGTCACTCAGGACTGATTTATATAGATATAGAAGACCTGAGTTGCGAGATTTTACGCTTCTACTCTTCAGGCTCGTTTACATGTGCCCGAGAAAACGAAAGCAAAGCGTAGAGTAGAAGTTGAACGCCGAACTGTTTTCTCGCGCCGAAACATCGGCGTGCGCCACAAGCGGTGTTTCCGGCTACTCCACCCGCTGTCTCGTTTACAAACGAGCTGGTTGGGAGCGCTTGTAGTCGCCAGCAGCTGCTAGCTATTCGAGAAGTAAACAAACATGGCGTCAACTATCGTTACGATGCTTCTAATGAAGAAGAAATTATTGTTGTTAAAGTTAAAGAGGCGAAGGATGTTACGGAAAAAAATTAAACGTAGGTTGCAACGCCGCTGGTGGGTACATCCAATATGGACAAACAGAAACAAAGAAGGATATTTTCACACTTTAGTAAGTAATTTGTTATATTGACCAAGGCTTAACGTATTAGATGATCAATTTGGTGTCAATTTGTAGCTTGAAAACATGAGACAATGTGATCATGCATATTTTATAAATTTTACCCGGATGTCACCAAAGTTATTCGATGAATTAGTGAACTTATTGTCCAATCGTTTAAAAAGATTTCCAATAACTCGTCAGCCTCTTTCGCCAGCGCATCGATTAGCTATAGCTCTACGGTAATTTGATTGTATATTTGTTGAAAAACATTGGTTTATTGTATTGTTGGACAGATTTTTGGCCACTGGTGATAGCTTGATGAGTACTGCGTATGGGTTTAGGATAGGTAAGGCGACGGCTCATGTTGTGATAAAGGAAACATGCGATGCGTTATGGGAGATCCTACAGCCACTTTATCTCAAAGTAAGTTGTATTGATATTAGTATTATAAAATTTATAACGTGGTTTAAAACAGGCTCCAACCGAGAGCATTTGGAGAGATGCTGCATATGAGTTTGGCCGTCAGTGGCAATATCGAAACTGTTGTGGTGCTGTAGATGGAAAGCACGTCGTAATTCAAAAGCCTGGGAACAGCGGATCGATGTACTATAATTACAAGGTAAGTAAGTTACGTAAGAAAAGGTTTCACCTTTAATAATGAACGTTTTTGATAGGGTACAAACTCTGTTGTACTCATGGCTGTTGTTGATGCCGAGTACAAGTTTCTAGCAGTTGATATTGGTGGTTTTGGCTCTCATTCTGATGGCGGAATTTTCAAAGCGTCAACAATTGGTACTGCACTTCAAAATAAAACCCTTCGCTTGCCACCTCCGTCACAATTACCCAGAAGTGATATTACCGCACCTTATGTATTTGTTGGCGATGAAGCCTTTCAGCTGCTAGAAAACGTTTTGAGGCCATATCCCTCAAAGGAATTAACTTCTAGATCTAGAGTGTTCAATTACCGTCTGAGTAGAGCCAGGTAAAGTGTTCATGGACGGTGGATATAGATAATATGTACTACTTTGCAATATCATACCGTTCAATAAATGTTTTTGACATTTAGCATAATTAAAACGTGCAGTCATATATTTAAGACCTTTATGCATTATGTTACAGACGTTGCAGCGAAAATGCCTTCGGCATTTTGGGCGCAAGGTGGAGGATCTTTCATCGAACCATAGCCCTGGCCCTAGACAATGTGGACAGAGTCATTAAAGCCACAGTTGTACTGCACAACTTTCTACTCTCGAAGGAAAAACACCTACGGAAGTGTCAAAAGGTGTATTGCCCCCCTGGATTCGCTGATTTTACAGACAGTCTTGGAACGTATAGATAAGGTTCTTGGAATGAAGAGCCTGATAACGCCTTCTTTAATATGCAAGGCACAAGTGCGAGAAATTCTACTGATGTGGCTAAAAGAACCAGACAACTTTACACGGATTATTTTTGGTCAGAGCAAGGTGCCGTGCCTTGGCAATGGGATATGCCTGGTGTTTCTCAAGAAACTGACTGAACGTCCAATAATGTTCTGGATTATGTAGTCCTAAATATATGTACTATTCAAGAATGTGCTTTTAATTTTTTATATAAAATAAATTCCGCGCCATTATTGATTTTTTTAATGAACATCAAACATTATGTTCACAAAGACTAACAGGTGATTGTTATTGGAGTAATAGTTAGTAGTCATAATTAAGAAATACTTCTCAAAATAACCTACAAGAAACCATAGAAATGTCACTAATAAAGTAAAATTTACATTACAATTAAATTACAATTAAATTACAATTACAATTGTAAATTGTAATTGTAATTGGTAATTTGTAATTGTCAATTAGTAATTTGGCCAACCCTGGAAGCGAGTAATTAAGACGTTTTCCCATTGAAATACTAATCATGGGAACTCTATTCAAAGTTAGTAAGGGACTTATTACATTGTTGAGAAGTCGATTTAGGATAGAGGCGGTTGGTTTTTTTCACAATCAACAACGAAAGCCGTAGTAGGAATTGGAGCTTATTTAAAAAACTGTTGACATGTAATGCATAGGCCTGAGCTATAAATTTTTATAATTATAAGAAGTTTTCAGTTTCTACTCCTCGGTTAATACTCCCTTATTGCTTTTTTCCCTTGTATTGGCGTGAATAGAACTCTTACAAAACTGTAATTTTTTCGTTTTTGCTAAATATAAAATGAAAATATGGTAAATATGTTTCGGCATTACTATTATTTTAGTAGTTGTACAGCTATAAAGCTATGTTTCGTTTCAAAACTCCAAGAAAATCGTTTAATTTTAATATTTCAAAAGCCTTGTTATCTTTTGATTTAGCTATACTACATTTATACATAACAACTGAAACTAGTCTTTGTATTAGTCCTGTCATTGCTGTGATATTGGTTCGGATTGCATCTATAAATGAAAATGCCGAAGCTAATACTGGCAATGTTTCGGTTCCACTTTGAGAACACGAGTTAAATAATTACACAGGTGCTATTAACTAATTAACCACATTCAACTAACTTATTACACACGTTCAACTAACTTATTGCACACGCTCAATTAACTTATTATAAACGTTTAATGAAACAAATTTACACGTTCAATTAACTTATTTCACACGTTCAATTATTGTCTTTAACATTTTTAATTAACGTGCTTATCACACGTAAAATTAAACTATTTCGCACGCTCAAATATCTTATTAGACGCCTCAGTTAACGAATTTCACACTTGAAATGGCTTATTAAACGCGTTCAATTTATTTAAAACACAGGTTCAATTAACTTATTAAACTCGTGTAATTTACTTATTAAACACGTGTAATTTACTTATTAAACACGTTAAACCAACGTTATACACAGATTCAACTAACATATAAAACACATTAAACTAATTTTTGTGCACGTTCGATTAAGTTGTTACACTCGTTCAATTAACTTTTGAGACACGTTGGATAAACTTATTACACACGTTCAAATAACCCTAAAAATAAACCTAATTGGAACCGTTCAACACACGATTTATCCACGTTAACCTACTTTAAAATACACCTTTTTAAAACGAGAAATAAACGAGATTTCTCATGTATTTGCGACAAAATAAACACGTGTGTAAACACCGTGTTTCAAGGTGACATGATCACCGTTTTAAAAACGTTAATACACACTTTTATTCAATGCTACGTTTAAACGTTGTATCAACGTGAATTTGCTACCTGGGTAACCATTGTTAGAAACTAGAGAGAGAAATTGGGCAGTAACACTGATCATGCCCTGAACTATGAGAAAGAACAATACGACGGTTGACTAAAGTACACTTGATATTACATCATTTTGCAATACCGCGAGTAAAAATCTTACTGTCCCTATTGAATTTGGCGCCATTGGTTTTAGAATAATTAAAATGTTCCACTGCGAAGCGTGCCGGTCACGAATGGGGATGTAACGTCTTTAGGAACCTTTTAAAACGCAAAACCATACATGTACTCTCCCAAAAGCAATGAATGTAATGATAAAATGATTTCGGGGAATGGAATTGTGGTCGAAAAGCCGAGATAAGTAAATTTTTGAAATTGATTACCAGTAAAATAATTTATTTCAACGGATAACGGTAATGGAACGTTGATTTTTCTTAAGCATGCATTCAATTAAAAAGAAAAAATAATATCTGATCCTTCAGACAAGTGATAACCTCAGCCTTATCGATACTTTTTAGGTCTTGATTCTAATCAAGACATTTTTGATTAATTAAATCTGCATTAGCCAAGAAACCCGGCGTTGCCCGGGATGTTTTAAGGATCTGAAGTCTATGTAGATGCCCACTCAAATAAAACATCTCCTTGAAGGCATTTCTTTTTAACCAGTTATATTGCAACTATCAATTTTAATTAAACGATGCTCAATTAGAAGTTAATTATAAAGGTTACAGGTATACAACAAGAAGTTCTTAATAGGCTTAATGGCTAGGTGTTAGCACAAGTCCCAACCCTTGTGAAGAACTGAACCAAACTACTTCTAATGTACTTGCTTTCCCTAGTGTTACTGATATCATAAGTTAATAAGATATGTTCCAAAAGTATGAGACTACCCATACTTCGTAGTGCTACAGACTTACAGTTACAGCTCGAGCTAGTTCGAGAACGACGGAAGCGAGTATTGAAGTCCTACATTCGGTGGTTAATTTTGCAGGACTTCCATCTTCCTATTTAGTCTGAATTGCTAAGCCTTTGACAGCGCCTCATCAGGCGTATGTTGCTTTACCTCCAATCTATGACCTACTTCAATCACTTCATGTCAAACTCCAGTTTGTAACCAGGAGTTTGAAAACTTATTATGGAACATATCTTATGAACTTATGGCTGTCCTTGATACAGCTTGACCATTCATATTCTGTAACCAATTGCAACTGTGTAGGTCATGAAGAAAAAACAATCTGAAATAAGATTACAAGTTGATAAATCTGTGATTAAATGTGATGAACTGTGGGCGGGATGACGAATTCTTCTTGGAAATGAAATCAAAAAAACTATAGTTACTTAAGGGAGAGATAAGCCCTAATGGAATCATTAAATTTTCAAACAATAACAGTCCTGAGAACCAAGGAAGGCTGAACGAAAAGGCTGATTCGGGGTTAACAAATAGAGAATGAGAACCAAGGAAGGCCGAGCGAAAAGGCTGATTCGGGGTTAACAAATAGAGAAAGAGAGCTGAAAGCTGTTTTCAAGGACCTTCCGAACCGGTCGCTTCGGTTGCCATTGGTTACCAGCTGCAGATTACCCAACTTCGAAATATGGCAGAGCGCGTGCAGAGAAGCCTCGATACACTTATTGGCAAGCCTTTTATTCCTTCATAAGCCCACTTCCTCGATACCCTTTATGCATTATGTGGCGCGAGACATGGAGCGTGACACGAGAATTTTGTTAACAAAAAGGCACGGCATTACGCGATTGGTCGGAGTTCCTTTTTTGAAACTATTCTTAAAATCTAAGCCTAATTTGAATATTAAAATCAATGGGAGGTTTTTCGTGAATTTTTCATTATGCATTCTGGTCTCATGATTAGTAGAAGAATCAATAAAAAAACACTTTAATTTCCACTTCCCACTCCCTTTAAGAGAAAACCCGCGTCTTTTGAGGAGAGAAGCGGTTTGAAAATATTGTTATTTGGACCATGATATCATAATATTTAGAACTCACATTAATTACGTTTGGGTTGAAGACCCAAACGTAATTAATGTGGCATATGCGCTTCACGAGATCCCTTCAAATAGACATATTCGACTATATTCCATTTAAGAAACCACTTCAGAGGAGATGGCTTCTATGCTAGGAAGGTTCGCTACGCGATTGAGCTTCACTAAACGGAGCCTGAGGTTGGGCTATAGCCTCTCGCGTTTACTGCAAATATGAGGCCAGGGATAGATTTAATTTTAGAAGCGGGAATAGAGAATAGAGTAATCTAAGGAAGGGTATGAAAGAAGAGGCTGGTCATATAGTGACAAAGGTAAAAAGGAATTACGTATTTTTCGCCGATCCCGTCAGCAACGTCAGCAAAACGTAGTTTAAGTGAGCAATCAGAAAATTCAAACTTTTCATCACACGTTAGAAGGAGGGCTCTATACTGGGCTATGAGTCGGACTGAATTAAACACTAACCGTTCTCCAATCCTACTTCTAAAATTAAATCTATCTCTGTTGAGGCTTAATAATAAAGCCGACTGCAACCAAAGCATGGGCAAAGGCGTATTTCACAACTGACGTTCAAAGCTACCGATGGAAAAGCCTAAAATTAAATGAAAAAAAAATGAATGCCGGTAAGAATGATCACAACTGAAAATAACAGCTAACAGCTAAAACGAACCCGAACGGTAAACACTTGAAGTTAGTCTCTGCGCTGCTGGTCTGCTACTCCTTTTGTTTATTTTCTATGGCAAAAATACTAACTTTGGTAGGTTTTGGGATATTAGGCCATTTTGTGTTTTAAGGCATTTATTGTAAAGGAAGCAAAACGAGCCTGTTTAAAGAAATTTTGGATAACTATTAATATCATTATTGATAACTAGTTAAAAGTTGAAAAATATTTATAAAATTTGGAGGAAAATTTTCAAATAACAAGACTTCCTTCAAGTTTCAAATTGAAGAATGCTCGTGTGCTTTATTGAACTATTTTATACAAACAAGACAGTCACTTTCAGCTTGAATTGTTGCTTGATATTTTATTGGACATACCTTAACCCTTAAAGGGAGGATGAAGAGGAATATAAAGTGATTTTTTTATCGATTTTTCTTCTAATTGTAAGACCATTTTGCATAACAATTTATTAAAAACAAGACTGTCACTTTCAGTTTCAATTGTATTTTACTTAATCTCCCTTCGCTCTTAAACACATTTTTAATCTTTTATTAAATGACAGACATAAACGCTAAATCGGGTTCAAGTCGGGCGAGAGAGCGGGCCAATCCAAAGCGTCAATTCCTTCGTTCTCCAGAAATCTTGCAACGAGTCGGGACGTATGGGCTGGGCAATTGTCCTGCTGAGCCTGAAACCATACACTAAAACAATGTTTTTAATTTGTCAAGAATAATTATCAGGTTATTAGTATTAATACCGTTCACGTCGTGGGCTGGTTACTCATACGGAGAAAAAAATACCAGCGAACAGGGCGGATCTCTATTTTTAATATTACAATGCTTTACCTCCTAATTTCATTAGAGTTTATGTCTGTCTTTGAGAATACGATTGAGAATGTGTTTAATGGGAGGGTGAAATAAAAATCAAATAATTTTTAATCTATTCTTCTACTAATTATAAGACCATTCAGCATAGTGAAACATACAGGAAATATCTCCGAATGATTTTGAAATTCCAATTAGTTTCAGATTTTATGGATAATTTGAAATAATGACCTCCGACCCATCGCGTAACGCACTGCCTTCCTATTGACAAAATTCTTTTGCACTCTCCATGCCGAATGAAATTTATCGCGAGATTTAATAAAAGTTGCTTGCGATGTGACTATCGTGGCGCGAGATATAGAGCGTGCAACGGAATTTTGTTAACAGGAAGGCAGGGCGTTAAGCTACTAGTCAGTGGTGCTTATTTCAAATTATCTTTAAAATCTGAACCTAATTTGAATTTTAAAATCATTCGGAGACTGTATTTCCTGAATGTTTCACTGTGCCACTGTGCATATTATGGTTTTATAATAAGAAAAATCTATCAAAAAATCACTTTTTTTCCTCTTCATCCTTCTTTTAACGACTTGGGGATGTCCAATAAAATATCAAGCAACGATTGAAACTGAAAGTGACTGTCTTTTTTGTAAACAATAGTTCAATAAAGCACACGAACATTCTTCAATTTGAAACTCAGATGAAGTCTTGTTATTTAACAATTTTGAAACTCAGATGAAGTCTTTTTATTTAACAATTTTCGTCCAAATTTTATAAATATATTTCAACTTTTAACTAAATATTAAAAATTATCCAAAGTTTCGTTAAACAGGGTCGTTTTCTTCCCTACACAATAAAAGTCTTAAAACACAAAATGGCCTAATATCCCAATACCTCCCAAAGCTAGTAATCTTGCCATAGAAACTAAACGAAAGGAGTAGCAGACCAGCAGCGCAGAGAGACCAACTTCAAGTGTTTACCGTTCGGGTTCGTTTTAGCTGTTATTTTCAGTTGTGATCATTCTTACCGGCATTCATTTTTTTCATTTAATTTTTAGGCTTTTCCATTTGAACGTCAGTTGTGAAATACGCCTTTGCCAATGCTTTGGTTGCGGTCGGCTATATTATTAAGCCTCAAAAGAGATAGATTTAATTTTAGAATTAGGATTGGAGAACGGTTAGTGTTTAATTCAGTCCGACTCATAGCCCAGTATAGAGCCCTCCTTCTAACGTGTGATGAAAAGTTTGAATTTTCTGATTGCTCACTTAAACTACGTTTTGCTGACGTTGCTGACGGGATCGGCGAAAAATACGTAATTCCTTTTTACCTTTGTCACTATATGACCAGCCTCTTCTTTCATATCCCACCGTCCCGAGGAAGGGGGTCCGGGACTTTGACGCGCGCCCAGATTACTCTGTTCCCTATTTCTGCTACTAAAATAAAAATCTTTCAATGGCCTCATATTTGCGCTAAACGCGGGAGGCTATGGACAACCCCAGGCTCCGTTAAGCGAAGCTCAATCGTGTAGCAAACCTTCCTAGCATAGAAGCCATCTCCTCTGAAGTTGTTTCTTATATGGAAGAGTCGAATATGTCTATTTGAAGGGATCTCGTGCAGCGCATATGCCATCATGAATGAGATTTTCACTAGGCTGCAATGAATCGGGCTGAAGACCCAAACGTAATTAATATGAGTTCTAAATATTATGATATCATGGCCCAAATAACAATATTTTTAAACCGCTTCTCCTCTTCAAAAGACGCGAGTTTTCTTTCAAAGGGAGTGGGAAGTGGAAAATAAAGTGATTTTTTTACTGATTTTTCTACTAATCATGAGACCAGTATACATAATGAAAAATTCAGGAAATACCTCCCATTGATTTTAATATTCAAATTAGGTTAAGATTTTAAGAACAATTTCAAAAAAGGAACCCCGACCAATCGCGTAACGCCCTGCGTTTTTGCTAATAAAATTCTCGTGACACACTCCATGTCTCGCGCCACAATTGTCACATCGCGCAAATTTTTTTAAGTCTCGTGATAAATTTATTTAACACGGAGCGTGCCAAGAGAAAATTGTTTATAAAAAGGCAGGGCGCTACGCGATTGGTCGGAGATCCTTATTTAAAATTATTCATGAAATTGCAAACTAATCGTAGTTTAAAAATCGTTCGGAGTTATTTCTTGGATGTTTCACTGTCTTATGGAAGAATCAATAAAAATTACTTTATTTTGCACTTCACCATCCCTTTAATGAACGTATGATTTGTTTAAAAGCAGTGTGGGAAATAAGGCACTTTCACAGGCCAATAGCCAGTTTAAAAATTAGCTGGGCCAGTTTAAAAATTAAACGCTTCGGGGTCTACTGGCCCTGGTGGCCACTTAATTAATTCAAAGTTTTTCCCCCTTAAGATTTTGGTTCATTAAATAAATACTATGTTAATCCCTAAAATTGTCTCGTCTTTGCTTCTACGCTGTGTGCTTGTTTTCCCTGAATTGTGGGAGTGGGATTATGGGTGGGTTTCGTATGTCTGTCTACGCTCTACACACAGTGTGGAATCTCTAGATGAAGTGATTTTTGCAGTTAGCTAAAGGGAAGATAATCTCTCGGTAGTCTTGTTTGGGTCTGGTCTATGTGAAGATAACAATGGAGTGTCAACTCCCTCCCTACGGGCCGAATTTTTTAATTTAGCATTACTCAATAAAGACTTATAGTTCTTAATTTAAGACTCCAATATTTTTAAATACCCATACCTATAAAATCTAACCTACTAAGCCTACGCCCTAGCAAATATTGTCCAGAATAAATAATTTGGCCATAAATTACGAAAGCCTGATTTTTGAGGCTAAAAGTGGTAGGTGGCACCGTGGCCAGTTTTTTAATTAAAATACCTAGGCTCTACTGGCCACAGGTCCAGTTTTAAAAAATCCTTATTTCCCACACTGTTTAAAAGTATTGCGCCACAAGACCAATCATATATATTCGCATAAGGTGCCATAACATCTAACAAGCATTATTACGACAAAGATTCGATGCTCGATTATGAATTATCGCCACTCTAACCAAGTTTGCCAGATTTTGAATAAAGGCTGATTACTCGTGACCTGTTCATCCGAATTGAATTGGGTTAACACTTTCCAAATATGAATCGACCCCAAGGAATCCGAAAATCGCATTTATATCCTCGAGAATCCAATATTTTCAAAGTTGATAATTTTGACATTTCCGGTTTCCGGTATAAGTATGCAAAGGACAACTGTGGAACGGGTAAAATATGAAAGAGGAATGCAAAACGTTTATAACGCACTTTATTCCAGAGCGCTATTTTGAATAGTTTTTGAAATATAGTAAAATATGTGCGAAAAACGCAACGCGCAAAGACTTTTTTAACAGTCTGTACACCTGGCTTCTATTCCATCATCATCGTTAAGGTTAAGATATACGCGGCGATCGGCTAGGGTTACGAGAAACGTCTAGCCTCCCTAGGGTGGGTTGTCCACCAAAGGTTTTCGCAATTGCGGTTGTTCTTGCGTTTAACTGTAGTTCGACACCGTTATATACTACCTATTTGAGTAAGGCGAAGCAGCCGGCGTATGCTTCATTTCAAACGCCAATATTAGTCAAGTCTCTCAAGAATGTTTAATTATGCTTTATCAAAACGATGTAACGCTCAATAACGCAAACAACTAACGAAGAAAATATTTAATACTAATTATATTTATTTTAATATTTAAGATAATCTTGCTTCTCAACTCAAAGTTAATACGGAAAGAGTTAAAAAGCAGTCTATGTTTTTGCCTGTGTGTGTCCGTCCATTGTTACACTAGTGCGCTGCGTTAGCAGTTTGTCTTGTGTTGATGTGTAAGGAAATCATACAGAACCTTAATATTCCCTTTTTCCACAATATAAAGTGAATATGTGGAAATATGTTTTGTAATTACGATGCCTTTAGTAGTTTTGTAGCTTGAAAGCTCCGTTTCATTTTGATATTCCAAAGATTTTTTTAATATCGTTATTTGAAATGGCTGTTTATATATTACTTAAGCTATACTACATCAGTATATAGAATAATCCTTGATTTAGTGATTTCATGAAGAAAGCTAAGACTTGGCCTCCGGCGGGTTTATGAAGTATTATTTGCAATAGGCTTAGTGAAACGAAGGGGAAATAATTGAGGCCTGAGGTGAAGTAAACTTTGGGTTTTGATTTTCGTGTCTGAAATGAAGAGACATCAACGGTTCAGAGCGAGCCGAAAGTTAAATACACTCTTAAATAATCAGGTTGAGATTTTATAATAGAAGAAAAGATCATGGTGGCAATTAGTTTAGTAAAAGGGCTAGTGGTAAACGGGTAGTAGCTACAGAGTTTTTATTCTCTTCATGGTGCGCATTGACTATCAATGCGTCTAGCTACAATATAGCTTTAGTGTTATTTATCGTTAACACTCATATTGGCAAACTAAGAGTATTGTTGAGGTGAGACGAAACGATAGTGTTTACACTCAAAACCAGTTGTGAATGTAGCTATCAGAATATAGGGTAAACAGGTGAAGCGTAGACTTCAATTCCTGTTCTTTTCCCCATTGACTGATTTCCATGTGTCCAAGATTTATCCTTATTGGATGTAAAATGTCGTCTGCTTTACTGTTTATTCGCTATGCTTGGAATACTGCTTCAATATTTCGTAAATTTTTACTTCAAAAAAGAGAAATAACTCCATATCTAGGTAAATAAGTTTGTAGTAGTAGACCTCTTGACTCGGAGAGGTAATATTTTGGTTTTCCCAACTTGTTTATTTCATTTAATTTATAGGAAATAAATCCATTACCAGTAAAATCATGAGATTGAGTTGAATTCTAAAGAGTAGTAAAATACGGATTGTCTTTATATAAAAAAATATCCGCGCTTCAGTCAACTGGAAAAAATGTTATCGTTTTGTTTTTTAGACTTGGGCAAACAAAATACGATCTTACACTTTTGTTTTTACTGCTATCTTTACCTCTCCGTATATTGTTACAGTTTTAGGCGATATATTTTTTAATGTTATATTTAAAGCGTTGTCAAGAAATAAACTAATCAGGGTGTTTTGTCGCATTCATTTCACAACTAAATTACTCCTTATCAAAGTACGAATGGTAGGTCAACGCGGCCGCGCGGCGTCTAGTCACGAACATTTTTGGTCCGTCGAGCCGGATCGTTCGAATCGGGCTTTATTTCCGTGCGACACTAGTTCACCGTGGGAAATCTACTGTTGCGACAAGTCCTAGAGTCTTGGTGTCGTCGTTCAATTTGGCAGGATGCCAGCGACAGCCTTGGAGAAAGCCGTAGCTGAGAGAAGGAAAGGAGAATTGGGTTTGGCTACGATCACGAAGAAAGTTCAGGGTCATTCTAAGATCCCACTCACTAACCATCAAGCAGAATTTTTCATCGAAGAAGCAGACAAAGCATGGAGGAACATTGAAGAAGCCCATGTGAAGATTACAACGTTAGATCCCGACAACCTTGAGGATTATGAATCAGTATGGAACAAGCTGTTTAACGATTACTCTGTGGCAAAGTGCGATCTTCGTGGTATCAAGGCCATCTTAAATCCCAGCCCTGTCAGTTCAAGCCATCATGCGGAGGTCAAGCTACCAAAGTGTCAACTACCACAATTTTCTGGCGAAGTTCATGATTGGATTTCGTTTCGAGATATGTACATTACTGCAATTCATAACAATACGGAGCTGTCCGAAGCTCAGAAGTTAGCTTATCTCAAGTCCAGCCTGACAGGGAAGGCCGCTAAGCTGATCAAGTCACTTACGATTTCAGATGCCAACTACCGAAATGCCTGGGACACAGTTACAAACCGGTTCGAGAATAAACGCAAACTCTACTTCGCTTTCATGCAACGATTAACCACGCTACCAACTGCGTCAACCAGCAATTCAAGCTCCTTGCGGTCAGTTGTGGATGGCGGAATGGAATGTACAAGAGCCTTGGACACACTAAACATATCGGACAAATGGGATTCGGTTCTAGTCTACATGACGACGCAGAAATTGGACCCAGCATCCAGGGAACAATGGGAGTTAAGCCTAAAAACTACGGAAATTCCGGCGTATCAAGACCTTTTCGATTTCATTGAGCAACGAGCACGTTCCCTGGCAGCCTCGTCGTCAGATTCCGGGACGAAAAAGAAAGACTCACTAGACAGGGCAGTCAATCTTCACACCAGACCAAGGACTATTCCCGCCGATAGGTAATGTTCATTCTGTGCTGGAGCACATTTCAATTTCCGGTGTCCCAAGTTCACCGCCATGAAAACCGACGAGCGACGATCGTTGGTACAACAGAAGAAGTTGTGTTTCAACTGCCTGCGGACTAACCATAGAGCTCAAGATTGTCAGCTGGGAAAAAGTTGCAAGACTTGCGCAAGAAACCATCATTCGCTTCTTCATCCCGACGAAACCACTAACCTCGGCAGTACTCAATCGTCTAACTCAACTCCAAATCCACCGTAGAGTCAAGTCCAGAATTTTTACTGCCAGGGATGGAATCACTCAAGGTCCGACGCGTTATTGGCAACAGCAATCTTGCAAGTCAAGACCTCTCAAGGCGGATGTTTGCAGTTCCGTGCCCTATTGGATAGTGGGTCAACAGTTTCATGCATATCTGAATCCTGTATTGGACGGCTGGGTCTGAACCGAGAGAAAGTCGATAGCGAAGTAATCGGTCTGGGCTCAACACAGATAGGCAGGACAAGGGGGCTTACGCAAGTCCACTTCAAGGCTCATTTTGATACGATGAAGGAGGAGAAATTTTGCGTACATGCCTACGTGTTGAAGAAGGTCACGTGTCGTCTTCCGACCAGAAGTTATGACATTCGAGGCTGGCATCACCTGAAGCAGCTCCAACTTGCCGATCCTAACTTCAATATTCCCGGAGAAATTGACATACTCTTGGGAACGGATATATTCTTCAAACTACTCCTCGATGGGAAACGAAATGGAGATCCGAAACTTCCCGACGCTGTTCACTCGAGGCTGGGCTGGTTGATATCAGGACCAGTCGACTCCATTCAACCCGGAATTCAAGTCCATTACGACACGATTGGCCTTGAAGAAACGCTGAATCGGTTTTGGACCATCGAGCAAGTACCGAAACGGATGGCTACGACCCAAGAGGAGACGCGGTGCGAAGAGACGTTTCAAGAGACTCATTACCGAGATGAAACTGGGCGATTCGTGGTTCAGATACCGATGAAAGAACCAAGGGTGCCTCTGGGATATTCAAGAGAAACCGCAAAGGGACGGCTGTTGGAGAAAAAGATGAATGCACGTCCTGAACTGAAATCTCTCTACCAGGGATTCATGGATCAGTATGAGTCCTTGGGTGCATATGACGGAGGCGAAGCAACTACATTCATCCGAACAGCGCATCTTTATTCCACACCATTACGTACTCAAAAATTGGGATATAACCAGTAAATTCAGAGTCGTTTTTGATGCCTCGGCGAAAACCAGCTCTGGTTCATCACTTAATATTGAGGTTCAGGATGAATCAATTCGTTTCACAGCAGACATTACGAAGATGTATCGGCAAATCTGGGTGGCACCTCACCAACGCGATTTACAATGCATTTTATGGAGACCGTCACCATCGTCACCCATTCAAGAGTACCAATTGAACACCGTCACCTACGGAACGGCGTCGGCGCCGTTCCTAGCGACTCGAGTTCTTCAGCAACTCGGCGATATAGAAACAGCCACGTATCCGTTGGGACCTAAGATCTTAAAGCAAGACTTCTAGGTAGACGACGTCATGAGCGGCGGACAAACCATTGACAACACAAAGAAATCTATCTCAGAAATCCGTTCTCTAACCGATAGCGCTGGACTCATGCTCAGGAAATTTTCGTCAAACTCGTCTGAATGTCTGTCCGAGGTCCCAGCAGAACTTCGAGAAGTCAACGATGTACCTGTGGTGGATGAAGATGCACTAGTCAAAACTCTTGGGTTATACTGGGATACGAACCGGGATCAATTCCTATTCAAAATCCGAGTAACTGCCATTCCGCTAATACTCACGAAAAGGACGCTGCTATCCGAGATTGCTAAAATATACGATCCTATGGGCTGGATCTCTCCTGTGGTCGTCCAAGCGAAGATTCTAATGCAAGATGTTTGGAAAGAGAAGATTGCTTGGGATGAACAACCGTCGGTTTCCATTCGGAAGCAGTGGCAGGACTTCCAAGAATCCTTCGCTCAATTAATTCAAAACGTAAGACTGGATCGATGGACACACTATTCTGAGAAGATTACCGAGCTCGAGCTACATGGGTTCTCAAATGCGTCAGAGAAAGCGTATGCGGGTGTCATCTATCTACGATCGGTAGACACCTTTGGAAACGTGAAGATATCGCTACTTCCGTCGAAAACGAAAGTTGCTCCAGCAAATAAGTCCGTATCTATACCACGACTGGAACTCTGTGGTCCACTGTTACTCTCGGACCTCATGGAAACTGTCAAGGAATCGTTGAAAGTCTCGTTCGACCGGGTCCACGCCTGGACGGATTCTACGATAGTACTTTGCTGGCTTGCCTCATGTCCACGGCGTTGGAAGATGTTCGTGGCCAATCGTGTGTCTCGAATAGAAGAAGTCATTCCCGGATCGAATTGGAGTCATGTACCGGGGACCGAGAATCCCGCCGACGTCGCATCCCGAGGAATTGCGGGGAATGAATTAAGCAACCATCCGCTTTGGTGGCGTGGACCATCATGGTTGTCGGACCTCACCTTGAATCTTAACTCATCTGTTCAAGCCATGGATACTGACTCAATAAACACGGCCAAAATTGAAGAAAGGGTTACCATTATCGTCGCAAGAACCCATATAGTCAACATGGTCGTGCTCACGAGATACTCAACGCTACTGCGGCTTAACCGTATTACGGCATGGATCTATCGATTCTTCAACAACTGCGCCATCAAGCATGAAACTCAAGATAATCAACATTCAGTAGCATCCACTCGGATTACTGGTCCACTCACAACTGCGGAATTAGAGGCGGCGACGGTGGCTTGGGTCAAGATGGTACAGTCATATTCATTTGCCAAAGACATCGAAGACTTACAAGAAGGAAGGTCCCTGTCGAATAAAAGCAAGCTGTTAAGTCTACGACCAGCATTGGATACAAATGGGCTACTACGTGTTGGAGGACGTTTAAATCAAGGAGATTTCGGACACGACATGAAGCATCCAATTCTACTTCCAAGACACCACCGATTCACCGAAATGGTGATACAAGAAGCACACATACAGTATCTACATGCGGGAGCCCAACTAGTACAGAGCATAATTTCAATGAAATACTGGATGCCATTCGACATCAAATTCGGAAATGTGTTACATGCACGAGGTACCGCAAGCAAACTGCAAGTCAGATGATGGGAGAGCTGCCAAGATCACGCCTCCAGTATGGTCGTGCATTCTTAAAGACTGGTATCGACTACGCCGGCCCGTTCCTGTTGCGGCCCATTACACCCAGAAGCAAAACAACTCACAAAGCCTATATTTCTCTATTTATCTGCTTCGTTACGAAAGCCATACACCTCGAAGTAGTTTCAACACTATCTACGGATGCCTTCATAGCAGCACTGCGAGGATTCACTTTTCGGAGAGGAAAACCAAGCGATCTCTATAGTGACTGCGGCACAAATTCGTGGGAGCGGCAAGGGAGTTGAAGGAGTTCGCAAACCTAATCCAGTCTGATGCACATAACAAAGCCGTCGCAGATCATCTCTCATCTCAGAGCATCACCTGGCACTTCAACCCGGCAGGCGCACCGCATTTTGGAGGCATATGGGAGGCAGGCGTGAAGTCCATGAAAAATCATTTGCACAGAGTAGTGGGTCAGACTCGCCTAACGTTCGAAGAATTCACGACCATTACAACTCAGATTGAGGGATGTCTCAACTCTCGGCCGCTGACACCACTCTCGTCTGACCCAACAGATCTCCGAGCACTCACCCCTGGGCATTTCTTGATAGGTGATTCGCTCCAGTCAATGCCGGACCCGAACCTGTTGCACCTTCAAGTCTTGGTCGGTGGCAGTTACTACAAAAATTGAAACAAGACATCCATAAACGCTGGCTACGAGAATACGTCACACGATTGCAACAACGCCCAAAATGGATGAGTCCACAAAGAAATATTGTAGTCGGCGACATGGTCCTGATCAAGTCTGACGTTGCTTCTCCCACTACCTGGCCGTTAGCTAGAGTTGTACAAATCCATCCAGGACTCGACCAACTAACCAGAGTCGTGACCTTGCGAACAAGCAAGGTCGAAATAAAGCGACCCATTGTGAAGCTTTGCCTACTCCCTTTGGACCAAGGAAACTCGAGTGAAGATACTACCGACCTTCATAATTGATATGGGATATCAACGCCGGAGAATGTTCAGTCGCTGATAAGAGAAACCAACTAAAACATGATACGATCTTACACTATATTGTTTTTTACTATTGTCTTTACCTCTCCGTATATTGTTAGAGTTTTAGGCGATATGTTTTTTAATGTTATATTTAAACCGTTGGAAATAAATAAACTAATCAGTGTGTTTTCAAATATGGTCGCATTCATTTCATAACTAAATTACTCCTTATCAAAGTACGGATGGTAGGTCACCGCGGCGTCTAGTCACAAACACAAGCAAATAACCCTCCTTATACATTAAGAGCAGTATGAAGTCTTATCTAAGAGAGCTATCGCTCTCCTAGAATTTCTTCAGCTATACTACATATGTATATAGAATAATCCTCGCTATAGTGATTACAAGGACAAAGCTAAGGCCTAGACTCCGTCAGGTAAATCAAGTATTATCCGTAATAGGCTTAGTGAACCAAAGAGGAAATAATTGAGACCTGAGATGAGGTAAACTATGGGTTTTGATTTTCTTGTCCGTAATGAAGAGACATTAAAGGGTCAGAGTGAGCCGAAAGTTAAGTACACGTTTAAATAATAAGGTCTAAATTTTATAATAGAAGGAAGCACCATGGTGACAATTAGATAAGTGAAAGGGCTAATCGTAATCGGGTTGTAGCTTCGGAGTTTTCATTCTTGTTATGGTGCGCATTGACTTTCATTGCGTCTAACCACAAATCAGCTATGGTGATAATTAACGTTAACACTCGGGTTGGCAAACTAAGAATATAGTTGAGGTGAAACGAGACAGTAGTGTTTATACTGCAAACCAGTTGTGAATGTAGCTATGAGAATATAGGGTTAACAGTTGGGGCGTAGACGATCGGACCGTTTCACACACATGAAGGTTATAACTCTCCTAAAGTTATACACTTCATTTCCTGTTTTTTTCCTATTGACAATTTTCCATGTGTCCAAGACATATCTTCATTGGGTGTAAAATGTGTTCAGCTTTACTGTATCGCTATGCTTGGAATACTGTTTTAAAAATTCGTAAATTTTTACTTCAAAAAACGAGAAATAAATATATATCTATTTGAATAAGGTTGTAGTATAAGTCCTCCTCTTGACTCGGAGAGGTAATATTTTGGTTTTTCCAACTTGTAATGATTATTGGTTTTGTTCCAATCCTATCATTCTCATTTCTGTTCGTCCTCCTACCCTGAGGCCACTGCTCTACTCTAATATGTTGGTGAGCAACTTGCCTTCGATTGTTCGTAACATACAAGGCATCCCTGGTTGGCCCACTTCACATTCTCTAATGGCCAACTCTCAACACCTACCTATGCCAACTAAATCAGTTTAGAATTGCTCAGCTGCTCATTCTAAATAAAAGGCAATGATTAGAGGTGCTGGGAAAACTAGATACACTCGACGGGCTCTATTTGTCAGTTGCCTGGAAAAGGATGTACTTTCTTCTGACATAGTTGTGCTAAGGGAAAAGGCTGGAAGTACTAAACAAATTTTCATCGACGTGGCTGGAGACTCAAAACTCATTCTGTGTTGCCTGTGAGGATGACAGCGAATTTCAAAAACTTTCTGACCTCGCTATTTGGCCAGTCAATTGCATCATTACTGAATTTATTTAACAGAGGATAGACTGATGCTATTATTTAACATAGAGTTAGACTGATTTTAATAGCATCAGAGAGAGGTTGCGCGGTACTGACCCCCGAGGTAAAGGCTCTTAAAATATCGTTCATAAGTTCAGAATTATTTTATTTATGATTTTATTATGTTATGGAAAAATTTAATACACTTATCGCTTACCGTCACCAGGATGACCATCCTGTTATTATTTTATTTTCATATTTACCCTGATCATCATGGTGTCAATTTAATTTCCTACATATCTTAACCATCTTGTTGTTTGTCAATTAATTATAGAAATATTTTTCATTATTATTGTTTCATTATCTCTCTAGGAAATTGAAAAGTTGGTTTCCCCGGTTAGAAAGTATTTGGTACTGAGCATTTTTGAATTTGTAGAAGCTTTTATGTGCTAGACATTTTACTATAAAAGACTCTTTACATCAGACATTCATCATCATTTAATCTAAAAAGGAAAGACCGACAAATCTAGAAAGAATCGTCAAATTTTCGTGGTTCATTGGTTGTTAAGAAATTAACGATGTATATGAAATCAACGTGTGAACACGAAGTATGGATTTTTCAGTCACTATGCTCATTTACCTCTTTCTACCAACAAGATCAACAAAGATGCAGGCGACTTACAGGAAATATATATGATCTGAGTTTCGAGGAAGGGGGGACTATATAAAATTACTGATTTTATTCGGGAGCAGACCTCCGTATTCCTTATCAACGGTCTGGAAAAGGTACGTTTCCTGTCTAGGATATTGAACTAGGATGTGTTTATCGTGCAAGACGCAGGTTACCCTCATCTAAGGGAGGTAGAAGCTGAAGCACCTCGTGCTTGTGCTTTTAATAAAGATCAATATTATTGCTCTTTAATAAGAGCGGCAAAAATAGTCCTATGGTTGAAGGAAAAAAAATGGCACACTGTAATTCAATTTTAATATTAGTTAATAGGTATATACTGGTACACTCTAGTATTGGTTCATAATATATATTTTTTATTGATTTTGGTAACATGGTATCTTAAAAAATTTAGGTCTTTATTTTACTATTTTGATAAGTTTACAAAAAGATAGATTTGATAGTTTGTAGCGGGCGTTGGGGTTGTTAGGCCCCGGGACGGTTAGCTTTGCCGTCGTCGACCGGATACAAACTCATTTAGTTGCAAATGAAAAGCCGTGGAGGGGGGGGGGGGGGTTAACAATCCAAAAGAACTTTATTTCATGGTCCAGTAAAATATCAGCGTGAAGAGAGTTGTCTCTCTTTTAAAACACAAAAAAAGAATCTCTCTTTCTACAATTCACGTTTCCTTTTATACCTTTCACTTGGTCAGGGGTTTCTCTAAGGTGAGAAGGACTGAATCGGTGTAAATTACCGCGATAAAACCCGGGGGCAAAGGAAACGTGAATCTTACAAAAACATATTGAAAGATTTTTACAAAATAAGAAACCCCAAGGGTTTTCAAAAAACAGTAATGAGTATTGGAAGAAACCAATGGGACTTTAACATTAGGCAGCCATTTTGCCCCCCATATTGGCTTAGGTTGGCACGCCTCTGGTTGGTGGGAATTTGGAATGTGGTTGGTGAGAACTTGCCCTGTGGTTGGACGAATTCGTCCTCTGGTTGGTGGGAATTTTGCATGTAGTTGGTAGGAATTTGTTCTGTGGTTGTTGGGAATTTGTCCTGTGGTTGTTGGGAATTTGTCCTGTGGTTGTTGGGAATTTGTCCTGTGGTTGGAGGAATTTGTCCTGTGGTTGGAGGAATTTGTCCTGTGGTTGGAGGAATTTGTCATGTGGTTGGAGGAATTTGTCCTGTGGTTGGAGGAATTTGTCCTGTGGTTGGAGGAATTTGTCCTGTGGTTGGAGGAATTTGTCCTGTGGTTGGAGGAATTTGTTCTGGGGTTGGTAGGAATTTATTCTGTGGTTGGTAGGAATTTGTTCTGTGGTTGGTGGGAATTTGGCATGTGGTTGGTAGAAATTTGTCCTGTGGTTGGTAGGAATTTGTTTTATGTTTGGTGGGAATTTGTTCTGGGGTTGGAGGAATTTTTCCTGCGGTAGGAGTAATTTGTCCTGTGGTAGGAGTAATTTGTCCAGTGGTTGGTGGAATTTTTTTATTATTATTATATATATACTTTAATGCACTGAATATAACATCCTATTTTACAAAGATATGTTTTTTGTGGGAATTGTCCTATATATATGCATGGTAATGGACGGAGTAATATTACTAAAATCTGAAGCAATAAAAGAACATGCATTTGCTGTTTTGAAGCCCGTTTCTAATGTAGATAGTGAAATAAATACTTTAAAATATGACCAATTTTCACTTCCGGGTAAATAAAGAGCTCATTTGCCAAATACATATGCACATTAATGGTCCTGAAATGGACCTCTCAGTGAGACTGCTGCTTATTTTACGTAAGTTCGCTTTGCGGAACCCGGGAGTAAATCGTTATTCTCCGTTTTATCATGGGTTAGATCGCGCATCAAAACGAGTCCGGTTCGTTTTCCCAGTCGATATTCAGTCCGAATCGAAAAGAAATCAACCTTTACTGTTCATTTTCAAGGTCTGTTCATTTTAATTTTTTAAAATTAAACGAGATACATTTAGGGGAGGGGGATTTCAAGTCAATTTTAGTCTCAGTTCTGTGGTGTAATTACCCAGAAACGAAGGTTGGCTTAGTTAGATGAAGTTAAAACCTGCCAATTTGGTAGTACTTACATGAATTTTCGTAGCAATGGAGAAAATGGGAGTACTTCTTATTCTATTAAATGACATGTATTGATTTTATCTATCCATATAAACCTTCATTTCGATTTAAACCGTGCTTTGGGTATTTCCTCGTAAACGCATTTTGGGGTAATTTATCCTGTGGTTGGAGAAATTTGTCCTGTGGTTGGAGAAATTTGTTCTGTGGTTGGTAGGAATTTGTTCTGTGGTTGGTAGGAATTTGTTTTATGGTTGGTGGGAATTTGTTCTGTGGTTGGTAGGAATTTGTTCTGTGGTTGGTGGGAATTTGGCATGTGGTTGGCAGGTATTTGTCCTGTGGTAGGTGGGAATTTGTTCATTGGTTGGTGTTAATTTGTTCTATGGTTGGTAGAAATTTTCCTGTGGTTGGAGAAATTTGTCCTGTGGTTGGAGAAATTTGTTCTGTGGTTGGTAGGAATTTGTTCTGTGGTTGGTAGGAATTTGTTTTATGGTTGGTGGGAATTTGTTCTGTGGTTGTTAGGAATTTGTTCTGTGGTTGGTGGGAATTTGGCATGTGGTTGGCAGGTATTTGTCCTGTGGTAGGTGGGAATTTGTTCTTTGGTTGGTGTTAATTTGTTCTATGGTTGGTAGAAATTTTCCTGTGGTTGGAGAAATTGTCCTGTGGTTAGTGGGAAATTTTTCTTTGGTTGGTGAGAATTTGCTCTGTGGTTGGTAGGAATTTGTTCTATGTTTGGTAGGAATTAGTTCTATGTTTGGTAGAAATTTTCATGTGGTTGGAGGGATTTGCCCTGTGGTTGGACGAATTTGTCCTGTTTTTGGACGAATTTGTCCTGTGGTTTTTGGGAATTTGTCCTCTGGTTAGTAGGAATTTGTTCTGTGGTTGGTGGGAATTTGGCATGTGGTTGGCAGGTATTTGTCCTGTGGTAGGTGGGAATTTGTTCTGTGGTTGGTGTGAATTTGTTCTATGGTTGGTAGAGATTTTCCTGTGGTTGGAGAAATTTGTCCTGCGGTTAGTGGGAAATTTTTCTGTGGTTGGTGGGAATTTGCTCTGTGGTTGCTGGGAATTTGTTCTATGGTTGGTAGAAATTTTCCTGTGGTTGGAGGGATTCACCGTGTGGTTGGACGAATTTGTCCTGTTTTTGGACGAATTTGTCCTGTGGTTGGAGGAATTTGTCCTGTGGTTGGAGGAATTTGTTCTGTGGTTGGAGGAATTTGTCCTGTGGTTGGAGGAATTTGTTCTGTGGTTTGTAGGAATTTGTTCAATGGTTGGTTGGAATTTGTTCTGGGGCTGGAGGAATTTTTCCTGCGGTAGGAGTAATTGGTCTTGTGGTAGGAGTAATTTGTCTAGTGGTTGGAGGAATTTGTCCCGATTTTTGTGGGTATTGTCCTATATATATGCATGGTAATGGACGGAGTAATATTACTAAAATCTGAAGCAATAAAAGAACATGCATTTGCTGTTTTGAAGCCCGTTTCTAATGAAGATAGTGAAATAAATACTTTTACAATATGACCAATTTTCACTTCCGGGTAAACAAAGAGCTCATTTGCCAATACATATGCACATTAATGGTCCTGAAATGGACCTCTCAGTGAGACTGCTTATTTTACGTAAGTTCGCTTTGCGGAACCCGGGAGTAAATCGTTATTCTCCGTTTTGTCATGGGTTAGATCGCGCATCAAAACGAGTCCGGTTCGTTTTCCCAGTCGATATTCAGTCCGAATCGAAAATAAATCAACCTTTACTGTTCATTTTCAAGGTCTGTTCATTTTAGTTTTGTAAAATTAAACGAGATACATTTAGGGGAGGGGATTTCTAGTCAATTCTGGTCTCAGTTCCGTGGTGTAATTAGCCAGAAACCTGGGTTGGCTGAGTTAGATGAAGTTAAATCCTGCCAATTTGGTAGTACTTACATGAATTTTCGTAGCAATGGAGAAAATGGGAGTGCTTGTTATTCTATTAAATGACATGTATTGATTTTTTCTATCCATATAAACCTTCATTTCGATTTAAACCGTGCTTTGGGTATTTCCTCGTAAACGCATTTTGGGGTAATTTATCCCGTGGTTGGAGGAATTTGTTCTGTGGTTGGTAGGAATTTGTTTTATGGTTGGTGGGAATCTGATCTGGGGTTGGTAGGAATTTGTTCTGTGGTTGGTGGGAATTGTCCTGTGGTAGGTGGGAATTTGTTCTGTTGTGGTGTGAATTTGTTCTATGGTTGATAGAAATTTTCCTGTGGGTGGAGAAATTTGTCCTGTGGTTAGGGGGAAATTTTTCTGTGGTTGGTGGGATTTGTTCTATTGTTGGTAGAAATTTTCATAAGGGTTGGAGGGATTTGCCCTGTGGTTGGACGAATTTGTCCTGTGGTTTTTGGGAATTTTTTCTGTAGTTGGTGGGAATTAGTCCTGTGGTTGGTGAGTATTTGTCCTCTGGTTTGTGGGAATTTGTTCTGTGGTTGGAGGAATTTGTCCTGTGATTGGTGGGAATTTGACTTGTGGTTGGTAGGAATTTATCTGTTGTTGGTGAGATTTTGGAATGTGGTTGGTGAGAACTTGTCCTGTGGTTGGACGAATTACTCCTGTGGTTGGACGAATTTCTCCTGTGGTTGGAGGAATTTCTCCTGTGGTTGGAGGAATTTTTCCTGTGGTTGAAAACTATTAGATATTTTACAAAAACAAAGAATTATGCATAGAAAAATCTTGATTCAGACACTATCAGAAAAGGGTTGGGGAAAAGCCTCAAAAATCCAGTACAGTTGCAGTTTTTAAAAACAAAGATTTGGTGGAGAGATGGTTTTAAATTATTCCGAGAGAGCGGTAGCTCTCTTAGATAAGACTTCATACTGCTCTTAATGTATAAGGAGGGTTTTTTTGAATGTAGTTTTTTTGTATTGTAATAACTGTTTTGAAAAAAATCGACTGAATCAAAATTCGGGCCCTCAATATGCGGTTAAAAATTCAAAGGGATCCATTAATTAGTTTACTTTATAAAAATAAAGTTGCTAAGGGTGGTTTCATTTCCATAAAATTAATCACAGGTTTTGACGAAAACTGGAAAATCTCCATAGAAATAACATGGGAAATTTTCCAAACTCACACATTTTGTCTATATCCTTACAAAAATAACTATACGTTAGATAGCTTTGAAAACGGTCTTAAATGAAAGCCTCCAATTCCATAATTGGCGCCTATTTTTTCATCAAGAAAAATTTAGTTTAAGTTTTGTTTTTCATAATTTTAATTACATGCTCCGACTTATGTGGCTTACCCTGAAACTATGGAACTTAAGACTTTTTAGTATGAGTTATGGAGTGTAAGAAGCCACTCTTGGACTTTGTCCTTTTACGGCGGATATAGACAAATTCTTAGAACAAATAGCTAGCTTAATGGACATTGTAACTTTTCCCTATACTGAATGAAGCTAATTAAACTGGACTATCAATAAAAGTTACTAAACTCTATGATTAAACTTGATTACCTTTTAAGAATGATTAAACTTGATTACCTTATAAGAATGATTAAACTTGTTTACCTTTTAAAGATCATTAAACTTGATTTCACTTCTCGATTGTACTGCTCTTTTGGGAACTGCTGTAACGGTACTCCATTTTTACGAGAACCGTTGTTTACGGATCTGCCGTAACTAGTTAACTGCGTTTTCGGAAAACCGCTATTTGGGGACCGTGGTTATGACGACCACTATTATGGGATCCGCTCATACGGAAACGGCTTATATGAGGGCTTCTCAGAAAAAGACACACCCACCCCTATGAATGTAATCGTATAAAACACTAATGCAAAATTGAAATTTTTTCCTTCAAAATAACTCAAAATCAAATTTCATTTTCGCTACGTCTGTGTCAGTCTGGAAACTTAGGAGCACGCCATGAAGGAGCCCATGAGATTTGTGGTTAGCAGTGTGAGTATCGCGTATGCTTGTGATGCGAATTAGCGGGGTGACCCAAAATCTCCCCAGACAAAATCCCCCCGGACAAAATCCCCCCAAATCATAAGTAACGGACAAAATCCCCCAAAACCTACTTGATGGACAAAATCCCCCAAATCATATTTAATGGACAAAATCCCCCAAATCATATTTAATGGACAAAATCCCCCCAAATCATATTTAATGGACAAAATCCCCCTAAATCATATTTAATGGACAAAATCCCCCCAAAACATATTTAATGGACAAAATCCTCCAAATTATGTTTAACGGTTAGGTTAGGGTTAGGGTTAGGTTAGTTTAGGTTAGTTTAGGTTAGGTTTAGTTGGTTAGGTTAGGTAGGTTAGTTAGTTTAGTTTAGTTTAGTTTAGTTTAGTTTAGTTTAGTAGTTTAGTTTAGTTTAGTTAGTTAGTTTAGTTTAGTTTAGTTTAGTTTAGTTTAGTTTAGTTTAGTTTAGTTTAGTTTAGTTTAGTTTAGTTTAGTTTGTAGTTTAGTTTAGTTTAGTTTAGTTTAGTTTAGTTAGTTTAGTTTAGTTTAGTTTAGTTTAGTTTAGTTTAGTTAGTTTAGTTTAGTTTAGTTTAGTT